>JAILYA010000055.1:220855-448355 GCA_021437795.1 Rhodamnia rubescens | reverse complement strand
CTTTTCATGTCTTTTCCATCATATTTCCTATGGTTGTTATTTTTTGTGTTATCTAACATTTTTTTTCAATGGATTGCGTTATAGTCATATGCCAAAGCAAAGTATATAATTTCTATTAAGTTTCACGTCGGATATCTAAATGATGACGGCATTGGGGTTGAATGCTAATGGATGCGCATGGGAAGTGTCATGTAATAACATCACGATTTGCTTCATCGGGCTATCTATATGGGCTCAATTTTCGTGATCTGCGTTCCCTCTATGTTTTTTTTTTTTTTTTGTGGTCGAAAGTGTTCCCTATCTTGGACGAGCAGATTTAGGTAATAAAGTGAGGCCCGATCTCGACTCGCCCATTTGAAAGTAACCATCTTATCATTATTAAGTTAAAGGATGACGTTTAGGGTTTGCATGAGAACAATTCTAGCTCTCTCGATTCTATTCCTTAGAATAAAAAAAAGATGAGAATCTTGTTTGATAAGGTAAACGATTCCGATTCTAATTATGTTTTCAAAATCGGTTTTGAAGAATCATAATCAATTTTAAAGCAAAATCCAAAATTCAAAAAAAGTTGGTTATGGAAAAAGAATCACTTTCGAAAATCACAAAAACATAATGAACTCTCACATTTCTCACTTTTTTATTTCAATTTTCTCATCACTTTTCCCTCAACCTAATAAAAAAAAAATAAAAGTGAAAAAATTCAAAAAAATTGGAATTTTTTTTTAAAAATCACAAAAAATTTAGAAAATCCCTAAAAGAAGAAGAAGCTTAAATTATGCTAGTTTTACCTCATTTTCATAAATTTGGGCCTAAATTTCATAGATTCCATATATTCCATTCCTCTTGCAAAAAATGTCGCAGAAAATGAGGACATCCAACATGCGGATGATAACATATATACTTGTGAACCGTACGTCACAAAATATGACCATTTGCGTAGATTTGGAGCCAAACACCCACTTAGATTTAAGACAAAAGCTACAAAATGATAGTGAATGACTTGTACTTTGTATCAAGGAGGATAATGTTTTTTTTGTCAGTGGATAATTTGGTTATTCAATTTGTTATGTTTGTATGTATTTTGGACAATGCAACATTTAAAGAAAAAAATGAGTTCGTAATATGGGAATTGTCCCATACTTCAATCGAACTTCAAACGTCATGTATTAAAATTTATGTTTCATTTATGAAATGCTAAGAAAAATAATATATTTTAAACTATTTTAATGTGCATTGGAAATTAGTCTTCAATTTAGGATGAAATTTTACAAAGAAAGTACATAGTTATTTGACTCAAATGAAAAAATTAGGAAAAAAAATAGTTTTTGGAAATATAAATTTTGTGCGATTATCAAACACGCTTCTATTTCGGGAACATAAATTTTGGGCGGTTATCAAATGTATTTTGATTTTCTAAAACTCATTGAGGAATAAAGTCGAAAAAATTCATTTTAATTAGAATCGGTTTTAAGACAGAATGATTACCATGCGCATCTTAGTTAGCCAACTATTCATAACCTTTTCAACCGAGAACCAGCCAACACGGACAAAAATGTCGACATTCATTATGCTTGAGACTAAGTATTCCACAATTTGTTGTGGAAGCTCTTTTTTTCTTTCTAGTCAAATTAATATTTGGCAGTCTCTTGTGGCTAAAATGTCGACATAGTGACGTGCCCATCCGGCTATTTCCAAGGGGTAAAACTACATGAACAATTCAACGCTCGTCTTTCCATGAGAGAATTGGTTATTTATTTGGCAAGTTTGTTGACAAAGAGATACAACTCAAAAGGGAAAATATCACTAAAAAACCCAACTATGCCCATTGTGACACATTTACCTCAATTTTTTTTTGCTTGTGACACCGAAAACCCTAAGCTTATATTAGAGTAACACATTTACCCTCCGTTAGGATTCCGATAAAAATTTCCATTAAAATCTCATGTAGCGCTCGCGTGGTGCCACATCGAAAAACTAAAAAAAAACTAAAATTAAGTTCTTGTAGATCGCGATTTATTGTTCATTGTCTTCAACCTCGCCATCCCTCGACTAAAGCTCTTCTAGAGCTTGTCCATCGTCGCCCACTGTCGCCTGGACCTTCCGGAGCTTCGTTGTAGGCGATGGACATGGAGACTGCGAGCTTCGAGGTTGGATTTAGCAACCGCAATGGCCGCTCAAGCTCGGCGAGCTTGTCTCCGAGAACAGGTCCTCGGATCATGGGCTCTACCTTGCCGAGCCGATTTCGTCCCCACCGAGCCATCGTCGTTGGTTCTTGTCCAAGTCTTGCGGATCCGACTTCAAGCTAAGCTCCGAGCTTGAGCGGCCATGGCGATTGCCCAATCCGACCTCGAAGCCCACGGTCGCCATATCCAACAACTACATCAAAGCTCCCGGAGGTCTAGGCGGCAATGGGCGGCGACAAATGAGTTCCTAGCAGAGCTTTGGCGAGAGGGATGGCAATGTTGAAGACGATGAATAGAAAATCGTGATCTACAATAAAATAATTTTAGTTTTTTTTTTATAATTTTTTCGATGTGGTGTCACGCGAGCGCCACGTCAGCGGTATGTTAGATTTAAATAGAGATTTTTAACGGAAGCCTAACATAGGGTAAATATATCACCCTAATACAAATTGAGATTTTTGATGTCACAAGAAAAAGTTTAAGATAAATATGTTACAATAGGAATGGTTTAGGATTTTTGGTGCCATTTTTCCTAATTTAAATCTAAAATTAAGGATATTTTTTTTTATGATAGATGAATGATTTTGAAAAACATCTTTATAAGAATAATGGCTTTGTCGCTACAAAAAAGAATCAGCCAATTTTTATTTAAAATAACATACTTTTCAAATCATTCATTTTTTTTTGTGAAAAAAAAACGAAGTCTGCTGATTAAATTATCTCATGACCATCTAAGTCTTTCCCGAGCTGAGTTCCATTCAAATAAATCCTTGTGTAAAACGAGCTCATGGGTTTATGTAATTTAACTTTTAGCAATTCCGGCCATTCTGTATCTTTATTTCATCCTCTTGGTACGGCATATAGGAAATATTTGGTAGAACTTCTTCGTCTAGGATTAAAATTTAAATCACCAAGTAATTTGCTTTTTCCAAACTCATCTACTTGCTTGTACCTTTTGGCATTAAGATCTTTTCTTAGTCTATATCCAAATGTTTCCTTCTTTGAAATTCGAGCATATCCTATGTTGTAATTTAATATTAATTAGGGCATAATTAATGGTTAAACAGTTTTTGGTCCCCTCTCTCTCACCAAACCCACCACGAACAAAACATCAATCAAATCAAAAACCCCACGAAGCACGAACCATTGCATTTTCTCTCTCCTCGTTTCGTACTTTGCATCAGCAACACTCACTTACCTCCCGCCGCCGCCGCCGCCGCCGCAGCCGCAATGGCCACCGGTTCTCTCCGCGCCGCCGCGGCTTCCCCTTCCGTCAACAAGCCGACCCCGCTCTCCCTCTCGTCCAAGCTCCCCCTCCACCGTTCCTTCTCCGTCTCCCTCCTCCCCCGCGGCCGCCACCATGCGGCCCCTCTCGTCGCCGTCGTCCGCTCCTCCCTCGACGCCAAGCCCACCGTCCTCGTCGCCGAGAAGCTGGGCGAGGCGGGGCTGGCCCTCCTCAAGGGCTTCGCCAACGTCGACTGCTCCTACAACCTCTCCCCCGAGGAGCTCTGCACCAAGATCTCCCTCTGCGACGCGCTGATCGTCCGGAGCGGGACCAAGGTGAACCGGGAGGTGTTCGAGTCCTCCAGCGGGAGGCTGAAGGTGGTGGGGCGGGCCGGCGTCGGGATCGATAATGTGGATCTGTCCGCGGCGACGGAACACGGATGCTTGGTCGTGAACGCGCCGACTGCCAACACCGTCGCGGCCGCTGAGCACGGGATCGCGCTCTTGGCGGCTATGGCGAGGAACGTCGCGCAGGCTGATGCGTCCGTTAAGGCTGGTGAGTGTGTTTTTTCTTGTTGGTTTGCTGGTTCTGCGTTTCCTTAGTATCGGTGTCGTTTGGTAGTCCTGTGACGCATTTCCGTCGCGCACGTGGTGGTTTAACTTTGGCTGGATCTGTGTTCCGTTGGTGGGGTGTGGCGAGAAGTTTGGACGAAATCTGGAATCGGCTTCAACTACCAATTATTAGAAATGGTGAGAAAAAAAATGCGTCCCTTTTTCCTATTTTCACTTAAAAAGAGAATCTTTGGTGTAGATTGGGTTTGCTTTTTGTATGCCAATTTTGGAAAAGCAAGCTATCAGGGTTCTTTGGGCTTTGAGGTCTAATAATATGATCTTTAAAGATGAATCTAAGAGATTTAGTTCCTGAGTAATAGGTGAAGTGGAAAAGCTCCAGATTGCTTTGGAAGAAGCTTGTACAGTTTGGGAAGGGAATTTAAGGAATCTGACATTATGAAAACTCGTGGGTTCAGTATAGCTAAGATGGTATGCCGTGTGCTGGGTTTATGAAGGGTTCAATGGAAAAGGAATTGTATAGCGATAATTCATTTGAGTTTTGGGTTTTCAATTGTTAGTTTGTTTAATTTGTTTCAATAGACAAATACTGAAAAGCCAAAGGTACCACTGAAGATCATGGGCATCACTTTTCTTATCTGGTCATGTATGCAGAAACCTCTCTATAATTTTGTACCCCCATTGCTTAAATTGCTTTCCCTGGCTCGAACTTTTTATTGCTTAAATTGCTTTCCCTGGCTGAAATTACTGTTGGACTGACCTGGATTGAATGAAAGCAATTCTCGAAGCTGGTGAGTCAAAGCCAGGACAACCTTGAGCAGATGTGGATTGGTTGCTTGGTGGAGTAATGTATAGTATTCATTGTGTTGGCCAAATTTATTGGCACATGCCTTTTGTATACCATTTTCAGCTATTCAGGTCATTTGGATTTTGCCTTCTTATTTACGTCAATTCTTAAGTTTACAGGGGACAAGGCGAATTGCCAACATTTTCTTAAGGCTATATCAATATTGGTCTTTGACAAATGGTCATTTTGCTTGACGCAGGAAAGTGGCAGAGAAACAAATATGTGGGTGTCTCCCTTGTTGGGAAAACGCTTGCTGTCATGGGTTTTGGAAAGGTTGGATCAGAAGTCGCACGTCGTGCCAAAGGTCTTGGTATGCATGTGATTGCACATGACCCTTATGCCCCTGCAGATCGAGCACGCGCAGTAGGGGTGGATCTTGTGGGCTTTGATGAAGCCATAGCAACTGCAGATTTCATTTCTTTACACATGCCCCTGACACCTGCTACATCAAAGGTTCTCAATGATGACACCTTTGCAAAAATGAAGAAAGGAGTTCGAATTGTCAATGTTGCTCGTGGAGGAGTGATTGATGAAGAAGCTCTTGTGAGGGCGTTGGATGCTGGAATTGTTGCTCAGGTATTGCTATCTTATATCTGAAATGTTGAGTATGCTTCTTGTTGCCTTGGGAGCTGAAGCACATATTTGCCTTGTTGCAGGCGGCACTTGATGTCTTCACAGAGGAGCCACCAGCGAAGGACAGCAAGTTGGTACAACACGAGAGTATCACGGTGACCCCACACCTTGGAGCCAGTACCATGGAAGCACAGGTTTGGGAACAGTTGCAACTTAGCTGATTTTAACTTTCTTTACGTAATTAGAATGCATAAAATGGTCATTTAACATGCCAGGAAGGAGTGGCTATTGAAATTGCTGAGGCTGTTATTGGAGCTCTAAAAGGAGAGTTGGCTGCTACTGCAGTCAACGCGCCAATGGTTCCTGCCGAGGTATCAAGAACTTCTTCTACAACTTGGCTGTTTGGCATCTCTCTCAGTCTACTTTCTACTTTTTATCCTCCAATCTGTTTCCTCTCAACATTCAATATTTGATCTCAGTATTTGACATATCTTTATCATGGCTTGGGCTCTGATGCATAATTGTTGTGATTGAATTTGCTTGATATGTAATGTGGAGGAAAATGATTACCAGTGCTTACTAGAAGTTTGATCTTTCTTGGCAAAGATTTGTTCTGAAGTGATCGATTGGAAATGTGCAATATGTGTACAATTGTTTAATTTTGTTGATGTTTGGCTTTGGCCTTCCTCTCTGTACATGATGAACAGAGGAAGTGAGTTTTTGAAGGCCATAAGATATGCTGCTCCAACTTACTTGATGTGTAATGTGGGGGAGCATGATTATCAGTGCTCACTAGAATTTGATCTTTTTTGGCAGAGATTTGTTCTGAGGTGATCGATTGGAATTGTCCAATGCATGTGCAATTGTGTAATTTTGTTGATGTTTGGCTTTGGCCCAAATCCAGCTTCCTCTCTGAACAGGATGAACGGAGGAAGTGAGTTTTTGAAGACCGTAAGATATGCTGCCCCTTGGCCAATTCCTGTAGATCACACGTAGGGTAGCTACTAGGGATTAAATCATGATTGGGTCAATATTGTGGTGTGATAGATAAATAACTCTGGATGACTTTAATGACGACTTTGATCCCTGACGGTGCTTTGTTTAGGATCCAGAACGCAGGACCTGGTTCAAGATGTGATTGAGTAACATAAATTTTGACTTTCTTTATATATTTCCTTTTTGGCCGCAGGTTCTTACAGAGCTGAAACCATTTGTTGTACTTGCTGAGAAGCTGGGGAGATTGGCCGTCCAATTAGTTGGGGGGTGGAAGTGGCGTAAAAACAATAAAAGTGACGTATGCTTCTGCAAGAGCACCTGATGATCTTGACACTAGACTACTCCGCGCTATGATTATTAAGGGTATAATTGAACCCATATCCAATGTCTTTGTGAACTTGGTCAATGCAGATTTCACTGCCAAGCAGAGAGGACTGAGAATAACAGAGGAGCGGGTCATCTTAGATGGTTCACCAGAGAGTCCTCTTGAGTATATCCAGGTTCAGATTGCAAATGTGGAATCAAGATTTGCCAGTGCCATATCAGATTCTGGGGAGATCACAGTTGAGGGGCGGGTGAAGGATGGGATTCCACATCTCACAAAGGTGGGATGTTTTGAAGTAGATGTGAGCTTGGAGGGAAGCATCATATTGTGCAGGCAAGTTGATCAGCCAGGAATGATTGGCAGAGTGGGAAGCATTTTGGGAGAAGAGAATGTCAATGTCAGTTTCATGAGCGTTGGCAGGATCGCACCGCGGAAGCAAGCCGTGATGGCAATTGGAGTTGATGACCAACCTAGCAAGGAGACACTGAAGAAGATCGGGGACATTCCTGCGGTCGAGGAGTTTGTTTTCCTCAAGTTGTAATGTGGGTTATGAATTATAGTGCTACATCCATGCTTTTTTCATCATTCTTAGCGATTTGCGCATCTTGCTCTGCGATTTTGGCTGAGACATTGGTGTTTTGTAGTATTATTAAGGTGGAGAGGGAAACGATAATCAAGCGTTGTGAGGAAGATTCTGTACTTTATTATGCTGCTGTTTGCCTGAATCAGCTGCTCCTTTTCAATAAGTTCACACAAGCTGTAAAAGGTAAAGACTTTGCCTCAATCCAGGCTTCAACATGTTTCTCCTCCCTCTCTCCAGGTCGTTATTTTCTCCGGTTAGGTCCTCTGTGTGTCAGTAGCTTTCATGGTCTTCAGGATTCTTCTCGTTTTGATTTAGAAATAGAAGAAGAGTATCAGAATACAAAAAGACAATCACTTTCAGACCCAATCCGTTTTCTGTGTTTTTTTATCCGTTGAATAAACAGTAATATCCGAAGAATCCCTGTGAGCCTGGTTTAAGGCCCTAGTGTCCTAATGTCGAGAACGGTAAACAATAGGTAGGAAGAATGTTATATGTAATAATGGTGATTCCACATACATGATAACTCCTGGAATTTCTCCTTTGGTATGTTTTGCTGAAGTACGATCAGTCTTTTTCATCCAGTTACTTTCATTATGATGAACCTTATTGCTTTCGTCAGCCATTATTACACAGTAAAAGAGAAACGACACAAAAGAAACAAGAAAACCTTTGCACTGCAAGCTGCGATAAGCTCTTTCCGGCATAGCCTACATTCTCGGAGAATCTGATCTCCATTTGGTATGGTACATACCTGCTCGAGCTCAATGGTAGATCAACAGCAGAGGGAGTAATCTTTATCTTGGAAGAGACAGCCTCTGTTCCATCTCCGAAATACTAAGTCCATGCTCAGGAAATACTTTTTCATGAGCCAGAAAGAAACGGGACGTGAGCCAGGGTTGTTGGAAGAGGGATGTTGAGATTATGAATGGCTAAATAGGCAGCAATCCCAGCAGCATAACCCGCAAAAGCAAAACCGCTCACCTGTTCCCACAAAACAAACATTGACCGATGTGATATATTTGAACTTTCTCACTAAGAAAAAAGAGAAAACGACCCAATCCTCAGCAGTATCAAAATTAAACTTGACAATTCTGAAAACTGTATATCTGAGGAATCTAATACGTTAGCTTTTTCTTAACCCAGCAACACCCTTAACTTGTCTTAAGCATGTTAGTTGCATAAGCATGCAGGTGGTTGGTGATTCACAACCAAGGCCAGGAACCAAATCATTCCAACACATCCACTTACAGAGCTACTAGGTTTTGCAGTTGCCTTTGTGGATATTAAGTGCAAAACCGGTTCAAAGTTTAGAACCTTAAGCAAACTTAACCAACCAAAAGAACAAAACAATAGAACCAGGAGAAACTCAAGTAGTGCAGAGTACCTTTCGCAAGTACCACAAGAAGTCCACCTTTTCCATCCCCATAAATGCTACACCAGCCGCTGAGCCAATAACCAGCATGGACCCACCAGTGCCGGCGCAAAAGGCAACCAGCTGCCAGAACTCTGAATCCCGGGAGTGAGGTCAGATCATACATCCCCATTGTTGCAGCAACCAGTGGAACGTTGTCAATAACTGCAGAAACCAGCCCAATTGACCCAGCAATCAGTTCGACGTTAGGAATATGTGCATCGAGGTAATTCGCCAACTCCCTGAGAATTCCAGCTGCCTCCAGGCTACAGACAGGTATATGTCAGAACCGATCCATTACTAAGAGTTTAACATGCGCAAGTCAAACATGTAGTATATAAGATTCCTATGACTCTGAGCAACAAAGAGTTGAGGTTAGAGGGATATGGGCATGCATAGGAATTGAGGGTGGAAAAAAAACCCCTCCTTTTAGATTATCTTTTCCTTGTAGGAAGAATAGGATTGAAAGCTCAATGGACTTCATCCATTATATACTCTTAACTAAATAGATGGAGCAGTTTTAATAGTTTCTCTTTTCAAAACTCACCTGATGTTATCTCAAGTCCCTGAAAGATCTCATGAATGCAGTACATGATCAAAATAATCTAGCAATTTTCAACCACTATGCACGTTTGCTCACCCTGATAACCTAAAGCAAAAAGACTAATTGAGTTGCGCAAACAGTAAACAAGACCTACAGCTGCTTGTTATGCTACTGTTGGCAGGAGAAGCGCAGATAGTACTCATCAGATGATTCATATGAAGTCACATTTGAGATGTGGAAAAAAGAAGGAAGTCGTAAAACCGCAATCCCATAATGAAAGAAGCATAAAGAACTGATTGGCTTAGTGGTTTAAGGAACAGACATGTATGTATGGATTAGACCCAAGGCATGTGTTCAACTCCCATGTCAACTGGGGACAACACCATGTTTGAACTACCCACTAGGATTTGTCTGGCTTCTTACTGATCCATGAGGCAAGTGGAGTATTTCACGAGCCCGTTTTAACTACTTGAGGTGGCTTTTTTCCTTTCACAATGGGAAAATATCAGGCACTCGTCTAGTGCAGATTCAAGCGGACAAGATGGTAAGCAACTTAAGTTCCAAGGGAAAGCTCGACAGAATATTATGGCTTGCAAAGATATATTGATTGTGTACATGCTCCTGCGCACACAAAGAATGTTTCTGCATGTCTGTGTACAAGTGAGAATTTGCATGCAGAGTACTTCATCCATTGTCTTATCATAATCAACTTCACGACAAGAGGTGATGATATTAATCTTCCTGAATAAATTATTAGTAGGTAGAAAGAATGTCCTCACTTCATTCCCACCTTACCTGCTTACAGATAACAGAATTCCGAGGAAGAAAAGGGCTCCTTGAGTGTCAATCCGAGATAAAGCCTGTGGTACTTTCAACCTTTGCCGCTCGGATTCACCATAATGGATTGCATCTGTTAGAATCCAAAGAACTCCAAGTCCGAGCAACATACCCATGTAAGGAGGCAGACCCGTCAAAGCTTTAAATACTGGAACAAATATCAGTGCGCCAATACCCACAGAGAAAACAAGCTGTCCTCGAGGAGCCATCTGTTCAGATGCCAAAACATCGGCAGACTCCTGTCCCTTCCCATTAACTTCACTGTTAAGGATAAACGAAACTAACCTCACAACTCTAGAAACAAATAGTAGGAGCCAATTGACATTAGGCATATAGCCAGACATGCTAGGAGAGTACCTCGTAAGGGACAAAAGAGCAAGTGGCACTGCTAGAGAAACTGCCGATGGGATGGCCAAGTCCTGCAATTAATATATTCTGTCGCAGTCTTGAAAGGGCACCAAAAATATGAAATACTACTGCAGTAGACAGTTCAAACAACCATTGATGTTGTCATTGTTCGAGGAAACTGACTTTCCAATGCCAAGTCTTTGAGTTCACATTCCAACTTTCGTTGATGTCATCAGAGCATGAGCAAACTCGAGCAGAGTATTACTATAAATGGTTAAATAAACCTAAAGATAAGTAGGGCAAATTCAATCACTAGACAATGGTCAACTTCTTCAGTAGTATGCTTTTTCCCCCTTTCATCAAAGTTTTTAGAAATGCACTTGAATCACTGGTAACAAATTTATGTTATTGGATTGCATGGGGTAAGAAATCCTGTCTGAGACAAGATAGAAATGATAACCTTCATTGTCTGCAGTGTGGATATCTGTCCATGAATCCAAAGCATAGTGGTGGTAACATCGCCTATGGGAGTCCATGCACCACCAGCATTTGCCGCTATAACCACAACAGCTCCAAGAAGCCTGCCAACATAAAGTGGAACATGGTAAACAGACCTTCTCAAGAACATAGCTCAAAGCATCAGAGAAGTGGTGCATAGTACTATTAACAAATCCCACCAAGACTGAATGAAAAGGAAATAAGTTCAACCAAAAAATGGAACAACAGAAACTGCCAGAATCAAAGAGTGCTTGATAAAACAAGTGTACCCCGCAACACCAGCAAAGTGCTCTTATATGTATTGTAAAGAAATGGCTAAATCAACCCATAGCATATATCACTAAGATTGAAACAGTAGATATGTCACCAGCTCACTCCCTTCAACTACTTGTCAATGTCATCTGATAATTGCATTTATATAGTAATAACTTCATTGCTTGAGATAGATAAGCTACCTCTACTTAAAATCTAAAGCTCAATAAAAGGAGGCTAACTTCTAAAGTTATGATTACAAAACCAACTTAGTGGCTCGTTCTTATGATAGAATGAACATACTGTTTCAGAATGGCATAAAGACAAGACAGTCCTCAATGTGAATAGAACATCCTACCAAAACAGACAGGGCACAGCCCTAATAGACAGGAAGAATTTAAAAAAAGACCCAACCGAAGGAAACAAAACACCCAACAACCACAAACAAGCTACAAATGTTGAGATGAGGACTCCATGACAATCTGAAAATGTTGTAACATACTTGCGGTATTCGGAAGGAGGTACTAGCTTCCGCAACAAAGACACCATGACAATTGTAGATGTCAAGTTGTCCAGGATAGAACTTAGGAAAAATGTCACAATACCAACCTGAAAATCCAAAAGTTAAAGGTCAGCACCACACTGAATCGAGAGGGTTGATCCTCAATTAGTCTCATACTTATTCAAAGTTAGACACCGACGCATCTCAAATGTCCATGGGAAGGATTAAAAGAAGTCATCTAAACTATTGAGAATATCAGTTGACTTGCCTCCTTTCTACTTCCTAAAAGGGCCAAAGCCAATTCTACCGATTCAATCTAGAAGGCAAATTGTTGTCCTCCAGATGTCTTTGTCTTCCGTTAGAACTAAACACTAAAGCATCTCATGTTAAACAGGCTTAATTTCTCCACTGGCCAACATTTCACCAGCTATGTTTAATTATATCCACATAGAGTTGATCAAACTGATTGACCTATTCAATGAATTCCACTTGTTGTAATTGCAGTACTTTCAAATGTCCTCCTCTACCTGTACCACCAGAAGCAATGTTAATGGCAAGTTCACCTCTTCTTTCAAGTCCTTAAAGGAGTTTGGATGCTTCTCAAAATTCAGAGCACCGTCACCTCATTTAGTTAACTAGGTATTCCAGTGGGCTCCAATTAGGGCTTAGCATTACTCAATAGGCATGCAAAGCTGACAGGAATACTGAATCAATCACGACATGCATCACTTCCAATTTAAAATTATAGTCATTTATGCAACCGCCAATGCATAATGTGCACGTTCACACTAAAGGTGAGCAAAAAAACCGGGATCCACCCAAACCGGATTGAACTGTACCCAACCAGCTGATTTTGGATGTAAACTAGTGGGTACTGGTCTGGTTCCCTGTTCCAATTTTCTAGAACCGGCTGATACCGGTTCAGTTCATGGTTTCAGGTGGGAACCATCCCACAGGACCAATTTTCTAGAGCCGTATTTTCCTGCATGAATGACATACACCACCTCTAATCAATCAATGGATTCTTGATTGCTAGTCTTCATGACGTTCATGGAAGAATAAATCAAGTCACTCACTAAAATGCGCAATCCTGTTCCTTCCTGGAAGGACAGATATTACTGAACTTGGTAAGGATTTTTTCAGTGTAGGAGCATATCATGAGGCAAGTGAGCATAGGAGATTAACATCCATCGTTTAGCCCATGCCTATATCAGGATGTTGAGAGCGATACCATTTATGGTTTTCGGCTACGAATTCTTTCGACTTGGAGAATTCCTTGTCCAATTTCGAGAAGTTGTCGACCTTCCAAGTGCCCTTCTAAATGATTGTGTCCTTTACCATCAACAGATTCTCTCCTTTGCCAGTGCTCTTTTCCCTCGTAACACAAACCTTTGCACCAAACACACAAGTATCGTCCATGAGATACCTGCGGATTTAGTCCCTCTCCAGACTGTGATCTTCGTTGGTGCCCTTTTTAATTGATGCTGGTGCTTGGTAGGACCGGTTCCATGGATCCAACCGGGAATCACACCGGACCGGTGGTTCGGTTCTCGGGTGGATCCGTAGAACAAGTGGGTGATTCACAGTTCGCATTTTGCGGAACTAGTCCCTAGCGGACGGTTCTCGGTTCTAGGGTGGGAAACACCCATTCTGGAACCGATCACCTCTAGTTCACACGATAGAATTTCTCGATAGTTTCAAACCAGAATTGCTACAATCCTTCTTTTAAAAAAAGCAGCTTAACTAACGTAAAGTAAGAAATACATGCTAGGGGTGGCAATTTGTGTCACGTCATCATAACCGTGTTAGTTAATCATGTCATTTGTGTCAACAGAAAATATTTTCTAGAAAATTACTGTGTCTTTTATCAAATGGATAAAAACATGCCAATCTGTGTCAGTTTCAAACCGTGTCATGTCATGATCGGGTTCGAATTTTCTCATAGCAAATTCAGGATGTGCACGCATGTCGTTTTAGAATTACCACCCCTGGTGCTATTTGCTAATTGAGATGGCAATATGAACTGGGTAAGTGGGGTTTGAACTAAAGGTTCAATTATACATTAACAGGAGTTCCAATTGCAATAATGACTAGACAGTCAAAAAGGATTCTTGAAGACACTGTGAGGGCAGAAATGCACCTACCGCCCAGAGAAGAGTACGCGGTTTCCGAGTAGTTATATTGTCGGTAACCAGCTTGAATCCTTGATGAGCATCTACTATCTCCACGATGGTCATTGCACCAAGCAAGAAAAAGACTATCTCACTGACTTCAGCTGATGCATGTCTCAGCTCTGAGACAGCTACATCAGTTGATGGAGCCTAGGCAAGTACAAATATGAAATATCACAACTAAATATAGCTAACAAAATACGAACAATCATCATAAACAAAAGCTTAGTCAAGCGAATGTGATACAGTGATTACTACCAACAAATAAAAGGAAAGTGCACAGCTCAATTTAACATTTAAGCATTTGTTAACAAGGCAGTTTCACACGGAGACTTGAGAAAGAGCAAATCACATACGATACAAGAGCAAGTGTTAAGAAACCTCCACCATCCCTGACCTAGAGACTGAAGGTTAGTAAAAGGTGCTTTAATTAAGTATTCTTCATGTTATGAGCACCCACAGTCAAGAAAGAAAATGCAATAGTTGCATGAACAATAACTACTTAGATGGCTACAAAAGAAATAGATAGGCAGTGTAGCCAATTGTTAATGACTTTTCATGCTTGATAATCACACCATTCTTCATCAACTTCTTGATAGATAGAAAATTTTTGACAGGCTTCTTGCCAGAGAAGGAAAAACATAATAAACTGATCAGAGCTTAAGCTAGGTGGTGTTCATTGACCATAAATTTTTTTATTAAGTATCACAGAACAAAAGAAATACCATGAAGAAGATATCTGCGGCCTTCCTAGAGCAATACATCCTCCCCAGATACATCAGCATTTTCTCAGAGAGAAAAGCACTTTTCAACAGAAATTCTGCCATACTAATGATAAAACTTAACTCAGAATCTACATCTACCCTTGGTGTGTCTCAAGCTTTTCCAGGGAAGACTTCTGCTACATATGCTGAATGTTTCAAGATCTATGAGCTGGAGAACTATACTAACTTCAAAAGCAGCCCTTAGCTTAGCGCATACTAAATTTACCAGAAAACAAAAGGAAAGAAATGACTTCTAGCTTAACATGATTCATAAACACATAACGTAACTTTACCATTTTAATTTGGGCGTCACACTGCCAAATTAAGATTCAACTAGAATAGAGAGAAGAGAAACATTTAAACAAACATGCTACCACATCATGCTTCAAGTAAATTTTGGCCCATTATACGCCAAATGGTAAAGAGAATATCTATGTCAGTGTAATTAAACAATGAAGAATGAACCAATTTACAATTACAGCAACTGGCTGTTACATACATCAGTAACTACAACTTTACGTGAAGCTTACCCCGATACTTCGCACAACCCATAAGCTCACAGCCATCAATAATCCCACTCCACTTTTATTGAAGGCTAGAGATTCTTCAAAGATTATTCCTGCATATCCTAATACAAACAAAATCGCCATAGCAAGATCCTGTATCACGATATCAACAAAATCAAACAAAGTTATGAAGTATTCACACTGCATAAATAAGAAAGCCTGTGCCACATAACGGCATCCAATACATCAAAATTCCCCGATGAGGAAATTCGCAACAGTACAGGGGTGAAACCAACCTGATTAGCAGCAACCCATGAGTGGTTAATGGCCACAGCTCCTGTAGCAGCTGCAGCTAAAATTGCTAGAGCTTTTACCAAATCAGTCTTAGGTTGATATGAAGCTTCAAATTCCTGTGAGCTTACTTCATCAACTGAACATAGGGGATCACATGACCCAGATGATGTAAGGTCCTAACGATACAGTAGCAGGTTAACCCATTCAATTAAATAGCATGTTGGAGACTTTCTTAAGCAGATTAACAATGCATTAACTTAAATATACAAGAAGCGCAGAATCGCATGCAGTCACTTCTATTTGGTGAGTGCATTTGTAGACTCTACCATGTACAAGAAAAAATTTCATGTTAGTACAGTTTTCCTCAGCCAGAACTTCTTTCATCAAGACACATCCTTTCTACATCTACGTCACATTTAACTCATTAATGCATCATCCCATGGTCTTTGGGATCCAATAGCAGACTCCAACTATAGCTTCTCTCTAAAATAAAGGAAACAAGCATTCGTCTCTGTCCTTTCTCTGCTCTACACCGTAAAGCAGAAACTTAATTAGTTAAAGCATTTTTTTCCCCTCATCCTGCATTGGCTGCGATGAGAAACAGTCAAATTGCATATGAGTGCACTATTTCATTGTCCCATGGAGCTATCCAGAGACAGAACAAATCAACTAGTGTAAGCATCCACATTCAACGAGAGCCATTTCTGATGAACCAGAGACACCGTCAAGTGTAACTCTATCTTCCCCATAAGTCCCAACATCTTTGGAAAAATTATTCAATTCACAGGTCAGAAGAACACAGAACCGGGTTTGTACGGAAGAAGTCAGATAATCAGAAGAAAAAAGCATGCGAGAACAACCTTAAACCGCTTCTCTGAATTGGGTTGCTGAACCGAAGAAGAAGATGATGGTGACGATGACGACGACTCTTTGGCTTTCTCTTCAGCCCGAGCAAGAATACCCCTTCCAAGTAGTCTCAAACCTCTGGTGCCACACAAAGACGGACCAAACAGAGACTTGGAAGAGGGAAGTGAAGGGTGGGTGCGAAGAAGGGAAATGGGTGACGGCGGAAGCAATTCGTGCCTATTGAAGAGGTGGGAAGGGATGGTTCCGATCAAAGACGCCATTAAAATTTCGATCTTTTTCTGGAGAATCGAAGTTCAGGAGGGAGGACAAGAAACCCAGTGTTAACCCAGTGTTGGATTTTGAGGGTGTATGAAAAGGACTGCCGCCTCTTAGGCTATCACAGCCTCTCATCATTTTATATAACTATCAAGAAAAGTCATCTTCTATTTGAACGTGAAATGATATGTTCTTTAACTGATATAAAGAAAAGTTACGTCCTTCTCAAAATATTCATTGATGAAATGAAGAGAATAGAGAAAAAATAAGAAAAACTCATGATGGTTCTATGCTCGTCTCTCGAATGTCAAACCGTGATCGTATTCTCTCTCAAGAATTGCAAAAGGAATACTTAATCCATGGAAAATGAAGTATGTCCGTTACATAATATACTTTTATGATCGCTGATTCAAATAAGTTTTTGGACACGTTTTTTATGTGATTTCGCTATAATCCACTATTATATTTATGGAATTCGTTCTCTTCATTGGTATCGAGCATAATCGTTCTTGTTTCCCGATCGTGTTATGTTTTGTCGTTAATTCGAGCACGAAAAACCCTTTTTCATTGGTATTGTTCATGGTTCGTTTGTGACTTTTTGTGCAATAAAAATAATTTTTGAACACATATTCGGAACGGGCTCGGTGAGACCGGAAATTTAACCGGTCGCCCGTCGTGAGGCGACGCCGGCAGAGGCTACACGTGTGCCGTGCTCCGCGACGAGATCGGGTTCCTTGAGGTAGCGATAAAACGTTGCCTTTTCATGTAATTTGCTAAGTGAAAATGAAATATGAGTATACCATCGACTCATATCGACGAAACAAGCGTTTTGAGGGATGGCTCGTCACCGTAGATGGCCTGGACGGAGCCGCACACTCCAAAAGGGTCTAGGTGCACTTGGGCGTCACGCGCCCACGCGTGGCACCTGGCCACAAACGACTTGTCGACGTCGCCGGGTTGGGTACCGACCCAACCCATAACCCGCATCCCAATTTGACCCGGAGTTCACCCGACCGTTTCCTTTTTTGAAAATTGCAATTTGGTCCCCGAATTTATGAAAATTGCAATTTGATCCTCAAACTTTATAAAAATGCAATTTGGTCCACAGGCTTTTTGAAAATTGCAATCCGATCCTCGAAATTTTCCCGTAATTGCAATTTGATCCTCAAACTTTCTATAAATTGTAATTTGATCCCTAAACTTTTTAGAAATTGCAATTTGGTCCCTAAAGTCAACTCGATCGTTGACCGGCTCGTGCGGGAGTGCATGAGCTCCGTTAGGGACGTGTGAGGTACCGTTGTGTTCGTTTTTGGATTATCTACACTATGGTATAGATATTATACATGTTTGATGTATTTAAAATTATGAAAATACGTATGAAACCTTTGATACACTTATTTTGGGGCTTTTTTTGCGTATTTTTACCCGTATCTCTCTAGTTTTTGAAAAATACAAAATATATCTCACATGTGGATAGCCACATAGAGATCGTGTAGAGCATGTTTTATTGGTAGCATATACAAAGTTTATTATACTTGCTATTTATACCTTGTATTCCGCGATTTGAGTATAATTCGAAGAATGAATTATTTGTATATTAGCTCAAATCATGACATGCAATTTTATGATTACAAGATAAGGGGATCTTTGTATTATTTATGATCTTTTATTTGAGTGGGGAGTTCTAGAGAGTTTTAGTAACTTTTAGTGAACTCAATTTTACATAAATGATTATGTTAATGGTAATTTCAAATGAGGATTCTTAGACAATGATTGGGAATATAGTGAACTTTCGAATTTGAGACCTTATGTGAAATTATTCATTAATGTAATTAGTGAGTGTAAAATAGATACATAAATGTTAGGCATCAATAGTTTGTGAGTACATATTTATAAAACTTCGCGTTCGGATATAATTGTTACGAAGTATTTTAAAATATCGTAGGTGAACTAAATAAAGGAGAGAAATTGAATGGCGGAAATTTTGAAAACTAAAATATGAGAATCCAAGATGTGCTACAAAAGCAAGAAACACTAAAAGCTCTTAACCTATTTGTGGAAGAATTTGAAGATGGGAATACCGCACGATATATAAGGGAAAAAGAGGCATTTGCTTTGCATGGAAAAAGATTAACTCTATTACTCGCATTATGTTGTTGAGTAGCATGGAAAATGGTTTTATGCATGAGTTCGGGCATTTATGAAAATGCCAAAGTCAAGTGGGAAGCATTACAAACTAAGTTTGATTAAACATCTGTCACTAAGTTGAAACAGATCACTACGAAGTTTGATACTTATATGATGCTTCATGGGCGGAATTATGAAACAACTTTTATGGCACGTGTCAAACATGATAAGTGAACTCGTAAGATGCGGGCCACATGTTGACCGATGAGCAAAGAAGTGCAAGCACCAATATATTCTTTACCTCATAATTGTGTGCATATGAAAAATCCATTTAATCCACAATAAACTTTTGAGGATGTTATGCACCGTCTTGAACTAGAGGTGGATTGCCTTCGGCGGTTAAACCCGAAATCGAAATTTGTTATGCTTTGGTTCTCGTTGAAATGGAGCTTTGTGCTCCAAGCGTAAACGTCAAGGTGGGTTCGAGAAGTAGAAGGGTAAAGGAACAGATCATTCAGGATAGAAATCAAAATTTAACCAAAGATGGGAAAGGAAAATGTCCTTTAAAAAAAAAACATCTCAAAAGTGAAAATTTTTAACCGTGGCAAGAATGGTCACTTTGCTCATAACTCGTGGTGAGCCAAATAAATTAGAAACCTTTTGTGGACTTGAGAGTGTTACTTATGTCTCCAGTTCATTTTTCGAGAATCGAATTTCATTCTTTGTGGATTGTAAATTTATGGGCCATAGACCATATAGCGAAGGGCAAAAATACCATCATGAAATTTCAATGAGTTTCACATGGAGCAAAGTGATTAAATGTGGGAAAAAACTCCTGAATAGAAGTTAAAGGGATTGGCACCGCCAATTGAATATGCACGGTGGTCGCACCCTGTTCCTACATGATGTGTTACATGATTCAAAAACTTGACCGATTTTAGTTTTACGTGTAAGGATTGGTTAAATTTGGTTTTAGTTTGAACTTTTATAACTATGGTGATGACTTGTCATTGGGAATAATTTATTATGGTTCCGAATATTTTCCGGATGGTTTCATTGTGCTTGTTTGTCCAAGATAATAATGTGAATGTTATTTATTCCCTATTTACATCTTTTGTGATGATATGAATATATGGCAAGGTAGGTTGGGTCATTTTGGCTAATATCAAATATTTAGATAAGCCAAAGAGGGTTTATTGGGAATTATCAAAAAAGTCGATTTGTCAATTTGTGAGCATTGCTTGGCGGGAAAATAATGAGGAAACTATTTGAAAAAGGAACAAGAGCTGAGTTTCATTTACAGTTGATCCATTTGGACATACGTGGTTCAATGAATATGAGAGCAATGCATGAGGCAGTTTATTTCATCACATTCATAGCCGATTACACTCGATCCGGATATTTTTTTAATTTCTCATAAATCCGAGGCATGAGTTGCTTTGAGAATTTTTTTTTGAGCTTTTAGAAAATCAATTTAATATAAAAAAAGATCCGATCTAGGTTGAGAAAATCTATCCGATCCGTTCGGATGTTTATGTGATGAAAAAAGAATAGAAAGATAGTTGATTGTTCCAAATGATTCCTCAACGGAATGAAGAAAAAACATGTCTCAATAAAAATGGTTAGGTCTATGATAGCACAGGCTAATTTGCCTGTCACTTTTTAGGGTAAAGTTTTGTTAATTATTGTTTACATATTTAACCGTATTCCTTCTAAATCAATTACTTCCACTCCATATGAGTTGTGGACAAGTCAAAAATAATATTTGAGTTTTGTTAGACCTTGGGAATGTGCTTCCTATATACACGAGTCCTCCTACAAGTATGGAAAATTGGGCTCTAGAGATAAAATGAGTATATTCATAAGATATTGAGAGCATTCAAAAGGGTATATGCTTATAAGTGAAAAAGAAAGTAGAAATGCAACCGAATATGAATCACGAGATGTCATATTCTTAGTGAATGAATTTCCAAAAAAGGGTGAGATAAATGAAGACTATTCTATGTTTGAAAAATTGGATAGTGATAATAATTTTACTAGGCATCTCATCTAAGTGGGAAAAATGTGAGAAATGGGGAATTTATTTCGAATCGGTCTCAATTGCAACCACTTGATGTGAGGAGGTTGCCATTGTTTAATCCAAGTGGGAGCGTAATGGAGAATGATGTACTAAGTGTACAATCTCCAATACGGGAGCAAGTCGTCGAGCGGGATGTTGCAGAAATGCAAGACTATGCAACACTTGATATTTATATTGTTTGGTCCGACCCGCACAAAAAAGAAAAAGGAAAATTCTCAAGACGCCTCAAGCAATTGCTTTTCCAATCCACACACACAATATATGTGTATAAATTTGTGTGTGTGTATGGGCCAACCAATGGCCATTAGCCATGTCGTGCTCAGAGCCGAGCCAACCCTTCGCCATTCTAAAGCAAAGCTACAAAACACCACCAAACCAGTGAACAATCAACACTAATAATTGCAATTATCGACAACAATTTATGTTTATATATTTTGATGAATGACAAAAATATTATTCTCTCATTCATTTTTGTAAGTGATATAAATGATTATTTAAAAAAAATCTCTTTCAAATCGTTTATCATTCGTGAAACAAACGGAGATGCCATTCATTTATTTTTATGCACGAGAAAATGTCGTCCCGCCAATTATTTAGTGGGCTTGGTTTGGTTCAAAAAGTCAAAATAGGCTTCATCGTAAAAGTCAACTTGGGCTCTTGGTGTTGACTAGCCTCCGGGCCTACTTGGAGCGAAATTTTACTGTTCATCCTAAGGTCTCCAAACTTCAACGTCCCTAGCTTAAGGACATAGAAGAAACATGATATGAAATTGTCACGCCCCGATTCCCCGGACCCGCAACAATTCTATCAAATCGCCTTAGGTCATAAAAGGACGACGTCCTAGGCACATCATCGTCCCATTATTTTTATCTTATTATTAAGCGCATGTGAAACGTGCAACTCCCAAACAAATACGAAACTAACAGGCTAGTAAAGTAAGAAATCGCATCAAATAAAATCATTTTTATTTATTTACTATTAATCCCGAGAAGTACATATATACAAGCCCTACTTTAAGGCTACTTTGTATAGTCCTAAAAAATACCGGATCACGTTTAGGGGTTAACACTACTCCGTACAATTCAACAAGGATCCACGCCCACTTCGAGCTCTCCACAGCCTAAAGGGCTTGAAAAATGGTTAACAACAACGGGGTAAGATATAAAATCTCCGTGTGTCAACATCTAAGTCCGAGTAGGACATTGAATCGCTCAAGGCAACCTAAACAAGCAAGATAATATCGATGGAAGATCAATAGAGTGCGACTCATGCTACGCTCTAGCTACCATATGATCAAGTATAATATCACAATGAATCATCAATCACATGCAAACTTACCACACCTTAATCCACCCGATGAACAATTCATATTATAACAGCCAACATCATATCAACTAAGGAACTCAACCGTAACACTCATCATAGTCTCATACACAATGTATCACACGTGTTCGCATTATTAGAAGCCATTAGGCCCAACGCACAAGATCGGAGTGGCTTAACACTACAACCGGGTAGTGTCTAACACTACGATTGGCGTGTCTATTGTCATGACCAAGTTTCGTCCCTTACTTTAGGCGACGGTATCCGATAGTCTATAAGATTCGTAACATTGGCACGACATGGAACTACCAAGAATCCCCGTAGGGGCTTCGGTTCTTCACAAGTTGCGACCGACGTCTAATAAGTCATGTTATTCCGTACGACCGGCACGGCACGAACCTACTAGGAAATCGTACGATTAGCATGGTATAATCTCATCATATGACCATAGAAGTACCCCAGATAATCAAGCCGCTTTTTATTTTTGCATTTAGTCCATCGCATCCACGAACGAACAGTTGTGCTCAAAATTTGGCTCCAAGCCATTTTGATGCTCAAATTTCAGTCTACACATGGTCACATAAATATACATATCATCCATAAATTTAACCAAACAATATCAAATGTACTAAAAAAAATCATCCAATAATAACGCAAAGAATTACCCAATAATAAACTTTGCAACCATAAACAGGGTGACCAATAATCAAATGCACATCAATCATGTACTCAACAATCATTAGGAAATCACCCAATAATAACGCAAAGAATTATCCAATAATAATAATCGTACAATAATAATTAATTAACATAATTAATTATCCCGATCACATTTAATTAATCCGACTCAATTAATTAATCCAAATTTTCATTAATAACACCAAAATATTTAGCAAGCTCAATTTCAAATAAATAATTCGATCACGAGATAATTAAATTATCCGTAAGATCGGCCAATTATTCCAATTGACAATTAACAATAATTAATCTAATCCTTAAACACGGTTAACACCCTATTCGGAGTTTAGGGGTTATCTCATAAACTTCGATGGTCAATATCGAGTCGGGTACGATGGTGATGACTTAGGCTCGAGGCCTCGAGGTTCAACTTCGATTCTGCCTCGGTTCGGGCTTGGTTCGTGGATATCACGTGCTTGGGTCCACGGTGGCTTCGGGTTAGCGGTTCAAGTCCGGGTTTGGGGGTTACGGGTCAACATCGCAACAAACTCGGATGGCAATTGGCGGCTCAGCCGGCCTTTTGGGCAAGAGAGCTTTGGTTCAGTGTCTCGTCACTAGTACGGGCACAACCTTGGACATGGCATGGGCGCGACCTGGACTCAACTAGATCGCGAGCTCGAAACTCGATCACGTAGGCCCAAATTCTCGGCCACTTGGCCTACGATCCCGGTACACGAGCTCGATACACTAGACATACTTTTCCGGTGTACGGTCCAGGCTCACGGGCATACGAGCTAGGCTCGGGGGCACACGAACCAAGCTCACGGGCACATTGACCGGGTCGAACAGGCGCAAGCAGGATTCACGAGCCAGGTTCATAGGCACACTAACCGGGTCGAAATAGGGCACGGCTGGGTTCACGGATCGAGAGAGGTGAAACTAAGGAGGGCTGGACGGTCGAGAGGGTGAAGTTAGGGGGTGGCTTGGCGGCGTGGGTTTTAGCCGGAGTGGTTCACGGCAATGGGTTGCGATTCGGTGGACTTTGCGGGACGAGGAGGAGAGGGCTGCGGAAGGCTCGGACTCGTAGCGCAGAGGCACGGCGACGACTAAACTAGGTGGAGGGTCGCGGTGGCCTTGAGTCCGAAAGGCGTAGGGCCGGGCCGAGAGCTATTGAGGCCGCCGCAAAGGGAACGAAGGGGCGGTGACGGTGTGACGGAGTGGCGATGATGTTGACGGTGGTGGAAGGGTGTGATGCAAGCACGGTGGGCGCAAGACCGGTCATGGTGGCTTCGGGATGGGGTCGACCGGATGCGACGACGACATGGTGGTGATGGGGCAAGACGGCCGAATGGCGGGGGCGTCGATTATAGTCGGGTGGAGGTGGTGGTGGCTTCAATGAGTTACGTAAAGACAAAGAAAAGGAAAATGAAGAAGAAGAAGAAGAAGAAGAGAAGACGGAGGAAGGAGAGAGGAGAAAGGGGGTGGGGTCGCGTCGTTAGGGGGTTAGGGAGAGAGAGAAGAAGAAGACAAGAAAAAGGAGGAAGAGAAGGGAAAATGTAAGGAGGGGAAGGACTTGGGCAAAAGTTTGGGTGATATCAAGCAAAGTAGGGCCAACCGACACAAGTTGACATGAAATGGCTATACAAAACTTGGGGGAGAAGGTTTTCGGTTGAGTAAAAAGAAATGTGCCCATGAAAATTCAAATTCCAAACCAACTAAAATTTCTTGTCTTATCTAAATGAATTTCAAGGGTAAAAGGGTAATTTGACAAATAGACATCGTATAGTCATTTGACTCAATCAACCGAGGACAAAATTAAATTTGCGCTCGATGAGTCTATGGTATTACGAATCAAAGTTTGACTATACAAACTTGACTTTTTCTCGACCAATGTCCGAGAACGAACCAATCATTGTCTCTTAAATCCTCAAAGTCCAAATTTATTTTCCACACTTGGAATTTATAATTTTTCTCACGGACGTCGAAATTTCAATATGTCACAAAAACCATGATGTCTTCGATTGAGGTTTGAGCTTCGATGTTACCAAAGAATTTGTTGTAAATAAAGTCGGATCGCAATCGATCGCAAGTGAAATTCTAACCGTTACATTCTCGCAATATGTAACGTAGCAACGAGAAACAAGCGAATGATACATCATAAGTTTTTACATGAAAAACCCAATGTGGGAAAAATCACGGGACGTTGGTCCAGGAAATGCTCCACTATAATCAAATGATTACAATTGACATTCTAACGGTGTCTCTCCTATAATAAATCCTCACAATTGTCACAAAACACATTATCACTTGATGAACTCGAAGATCTCTCGTGTTTACGTACTATTAAGAACTCTTGTGATATCCGGAGTATTTTTTGGTGCACTCCGAATCCTTCAACTAATCGCTCTATTTATAGTGATAAACCTCCAACCAAATTAGAATCCTCCCTAATTGATTTCATAATCACCGATTGATTAGAAATCTCCTTGATTGATTGGAATTCCTCTAATTTAGGCAATCACTAGAATTGATTTTATCTTGATATTCTTCATTTTCAGCAACCTACCATAATAGGACTCCTTCCTATTAGGTGTTCTTGATGAGCAATCACTGGGATCTTTCAAATCAAATCCTATACATATTTGACTACTCCCAACAGAATTTGACCATCAATCACAATGAAATGCATGAATAATTACTAAATTATCAACACAAAATTTGAAATCCTATATCTATGACACTGCCTAGTATCTAAATGCAAAAGGGATGTAGCTAGGGAAATGGACATTGAGTTATGCAAACTTGACTATTTATTTTATCAAGGGTCAAATTTCATTGGTGAGAACGAGTGTAGCCTCTAAAATGAGTTTCCATGAATATGAAACTACCTAGCGAAATTCAAGTGTCAACAATGTCAACATGAGTTAGTACGAGCGCCTTCTTTGAGATCTACTTAACTCCATACTCGATGATAAAACCTCGGTTTTACCTCGATCAAGTATTAATTTCATATTGGAGCTTGACTAAAATAAAAAGTCGAGATTCTACCTATACATGAGTGTGGCTAAGGATGTCTACTCCTATTAACACCAAAATAATAACAAGTACCAAATGGGTGTCATCGTCAATATGTCTTGAAGTCGGTAAATCGGGAGGCGCCGAATGACTTTCCGAAATTCGGTAAGTTAGCCGTAATATGCCGAAAGTTACAAGAACTTGATATTCGAGAAGTGTGCAGCAAGGTCATCAAGTTCAAGTTTCGGTAAGTGGTCATGATTTGGGAACTTCCCGGAAATCGCCGATGGTCAACGATGGAGGGTTGCATGCATAAAGAGGGCCATGGAACAACTAAGTTAGTCACATCAATGGGAAGTTACAACCAGGAAACGAAAGTAACAAGCACGAACAAATCATGGGAGGTTATTGAAAAAGATTCAAATTCAAAGTCATTGTAGCAATTGAAAATCAAGTTTTGGCGGACAAAAGCAATGAAGAACATGGGCGAAAGGGGTAGTTATTGAAGGCGCCAAGATTAAATATTTGAAAACACAAAGATAACTAACCGAGCAATTACGGGATGAAAAGAGATACAAATATCCGTAAGAAAGAAAGGAAAGGGGGATCAACACACATAAAAAAAACACTAAATTTCCTCTCAGCTTTTAACTTTTGACGCACTTTAAGTTTTTTGCACTTTCAATTCCAGTAGCCAGGTTTATTTCCTAGTAATGTACTTGCTTTCTTAGGAGTATCATAACTTGATTCAGACCTTTGTTGATCTCAAGTCCACTTTCAATCCATCTATTTCAAACCCATTTCCACACCTTCTTTTTGTGATCCGTTCTTCATTGGATACCTCCTCGAAAATTGAACCACATAACCTTCTTAATAAAAATCGAAGAATGGATTTTGATGAAAGATTTTCCTTATTGCAAAGCGAGCGAACATCTTTTTGGCATGTCCGGTAGGACTCTTGTGATGAGATTTGGAGAAATGGTGAGAACTAGGAATCAACCGTAAGGAGCACAAGTTGACAATTTCAACAATCCAGGCGATGGTTCACGTTTAGAGCACTCAACAACTAATCAGCCGAAGGCGGTATCCCATCGCAATGCCGATATTCCACATCAATTAACCAAGAAACGACTCGTACCTTAGCACCCGATGCTATATTGGTGGCTATGATAAAGAGGACGTTTGAGGAATAAATAGAACGAACTCACTAATCACATGGTGCGACATGTGACCGACGTGATAAGGCCTATGGTGATCAATGCCATAAACGAGGTAATTTCGCGTCCTAGTTCGTCTTATCAAGTTCCACCTTTTGTGTGAATTCTCTGGGTATTATGCCATTTCCTTTGGCATCAAGACCTCCCAATGTTGGATATAATGGCAAATGGGGGATGTAATGTACAACCCTCTATGAGAATTGTACCAAGATCGGAGAATCCAACACCAACAAATCTAGTGAATAGAGTGAGTGGTTATAATTTCCCTTAAATTGGCCCCATTGAAGTTAATGTGGTCAACCCCATTGTTTCAAATCCACAGCCAAAGACCGAATGTACTAAATGTGGATCCTATGAGACCTTATACAACCCACCCATATCTACCGATGTTAAGAAATCCACTATATAAAGCTAGCGTCACCAACTAACTTTAATGTAGAATATCAAGGGATAGATAGAGCCCAACCGATTGACCCTAGGGGGCGGGATCCTTAGATGGGCCAACAGAACTTGAGGCCATGGAATCCATACCGGGTAGCCGAAGTTGTTGACGCAACAATTGGGGGTAGAAAGATGTGCTCCAAGATATGTGTATGGGAAGCCACATCACGATTGGGTTGACAATATCCCATACTCGACCAAAGTTTGCTATGTTCATAGGAGAAGAAGATCAATCAACAAAGGAAACGTATAGGCCATTTTCTAGCACAATGTGGGGAGGTTGGAACTAATGAATATCTAAGGTTGAGGCTGTTCTCATTGTCCTTATCAAAAATAACATTCACTTGGTATACCAATTTACCTACAAATTCTATTTAAACATGGACCGAGATGGAAAGACGGTTCCATTCTCAATTTTATCGATCGATCCTAGAGGTGACAAAGCCGATTTGGGAAGGATGTATCGAGACAACACCGAGACAAACCGATCGCTTCATTGCTCGTTTCAAGAAATCCAAGAACAGGTGTTTGACTTCTCTTACAGAGAGAATTCACCGATTTAGCGTTCAATGGGTTAAAGTTTAATTTGAGGAAAATATTTGAGGACAAGCCTTTGATGATCTTTTTCAATTAACTGTTTCGAGTTTTCAAGTATGAACATTTGTGAAAGAAAGAGACAAGAAGTCGATGAAGGACAATCGGCAGATAGTGGCTCTTACGGAAAGTACCGAGTTCAATGATTCTCACTGAAAAAGAGAATGAGATAGCGATTTGCAACTATGGTATTGGAAAAATCTTATGTCTATCCAGCTCTCAAACCACCAAGAGTTAGAGATGTCTCAAAGTTTAAAGCCAAGGAGACAAACAACTACTCTTTTGACATCTTTAAATTGAATGAGATATTTGACTTGTTCTTTGAAAGATAGCCGATCAAATTGGATGAAGGTCAAGTAATCCTATCTAAAGAGGAGTTGGTTGATAAGAGGTACTGCAAATGGCATCATTCTATGACCAATGATACTATGAATTGCATTGTCTTTAGAAAGACAATCCAAGAGGCAATTCGGCAAGTGGTTAATATCCATGAGCCATCTAGATATGAAGAGAGGAGACTTTGTACTTGTTGTCACCAAGAGTTGACAAATAGGAATTGGGATGTTCCAAGGTTTCGGTTTATGAGAGGAACAAGAGGAAGATATGGATCGGGATCGTTTGTTCGCAAAGGGGGTAAACCATAGATAAAGTCTCGATAGTGTCAACCAGGCATTCCTATGTTCAATCAAAGAAAAACGAACCCCAACCAAGATAGCCAATGCCGGTGCTAGTGCTTGAGGGGAAAGATACCGACGATCGATTGATAGGATAGAGGTATACCCCAAGTCACCAGGACAAGTTCCTTCAGCCCAAAAAATCGAAAGGTGAGCTCACGAAGAAAAGGAAATCCCACGAAAGCCTAAGAGGAAGAAGAGTTTGTGGCAACATTATCAAGAAGGAGATCCTATAGTAGGCCTGCTGGGGAGCCTAGTAGGAAGTTTGATTATGTTGTGTACTATGGGGATACATTTGATTATCCAGTTCTATCTCTCGCCGGTTGAGCCAACCGGGTTGGGGAGATGAGTTTGATGATCCACCACCAAATTCAGCTTCACAAGACATATAGAAGAAGAGGACAATTAAGGTTCCACACGACCCTCCCGAAGAGAAATGGTCGGTAGCTAGGCTATCTAATCAACCGTCTTACCGAACCATGAAGAGACACTTTTAGCGAATGAAAGGCGATAGAGGAGTTTTAGGAACAATCGAACAGGAGGCATGGCATTACAAGTTTCAACATACAGAGCTTTATAGTAAAAAAGGTAATTGGGTTTGAAGACGTAGTTTTATTGAGAAGGAACTCACTAAGGCGGAGAGAGTTGCCTCCACATATGATTCGGGGAAGTTGCTCGCGTCCCTAATTTGGAAAAGGAAAATGATGTGAATCGCTGTGGAATTGATGATCGTTCTACGAAGATCCGTAAGAAGCGAATTGCGAACCTCGACCTCCAATCAAACCTGTGATTGGTAACCTCGGTATTTGCATGACCTGTTGACGAACCCGTGTCAACCAACCAACGCTATAAACGCCACGAACAAGAGAACTCGCGATCTTGCTCGATAAGTCGGATCGACCGCCACAAGGGAACCTTAATAAGGTCAAGTCCTCAAAGAACTCGGAGAAGGGAGCATCCTCTCAATTGTATTATGAATCAATAATTAATGTCCGACATCTCGGATCTCGAAAACTCCCTTATATATGATGCTAACCCTAGGAGACGCAAATTGACGAAAATACCATTAAGTTATGTAAATTTAAATAAAGTCATGAAAATTACCTAAATTCACAAAAAAAAAAAATAAATGCTTAAAAGAAAACCATTTAGATGACCCCGAAATGCCAAAAAAAGACGTCTTCGGTCACGGCATAGCCCCTTGATCATAAATCGCCTCTACTCCAAAAATCACGAACCATGATGCCAATCGCTTGCTTGAATTCCTTCGCCCTTGCTCGAGTGATTGGACCAAGTGGATAGGACAAAGGGTCCCTAGCACCTCCTCCTCGATATGGCTCAATGTCCACATCATTCCCTCCCGGTGCAAAGGATTTGCCCTCAAATCATTACCTACATTGAAAGGAGTTAAGTCGAAACATTGAAAGTAGCACTTATATTATACTCACCTGAAAGATCAAGCTTGTAGGCATTATCGTTAACCCTCTCCAACACCATGAACTGTCCATCCTCTCGTGGTAATAACTTAGAATGTCGCTCCTTAGGAAAACGCTCTTTGCGCATATGAACCCAAACCCAATCGCCGGGCTCAAACACTACTTTCTTGCGCCCTTTGTTGGCTTGCTTTGCATATTGCTCGGTCTTGTGCTCAATATTCACCCGTGTCTTCTCATGCAATGCCTTGACAAATTCGGCCTTCTTAGCACCATCTAAATCCGCACGCTTATCAACAGGTAAATGGGTTAAATCCAATGGAGTTAATGGATTAAAATCATAGACAACCTCAAACGGTGTAAATTTAGTAGCGAGAATGTATGCTTCTATTATAAGCAAACTCAACATGTGGCAAATAATTTTCCCAAGACTTTATGTTCTTTTTAATGATAGCACGCAACAATGCCCCTAAAGTCCTATTAACTACCTCGGTTTGACCATCGGTTTGTGGATAACATGTAGTAGAAAATAAAAGCATGTGCCTAACTTCTTCCATAATGTTTTCCAAAAGTAGCTAAGAAATCTAGTGTCTCTATCGAAGCAATGGACTTAGGCATGCCATGCAAACGCACAACCTCACGAAAGAACAAATCAGCAAAATGCGATGCATCATCGATTTTATGATAGGGAATAAAATGAGCCATCTTTAAAAATCGATCAACAACCACATAAATAGAATACCTACCATGCTTAGACCTAGGCAATCCTAACACAAAATCCATAGAAATATCAACTCAAGGATACGTCGGGATAGGCAAAGGTGTATACAAGCAATGTGGTTTAGTTGTAGACTTAGCTTGCTTACATGCAATGCATCTCTCATTAATACGTGTGACATCTCTTTTCATGTGTGGCTAATAAAAATGTTCATGCAGCACTTCATAAGTTTTATTAATGCCAAAATGCCCCATTAAACCACCACCATGCGCCTCTCGCACCAACAACTCAAGCAAAGAACATCTAGGCAAACATAACTTATTTTCACGAAAAAGAAAACCATCATGTCTATAGAATTTATCAAAGGCAACATGTTCACAAGCTTCAAACACTCTTCCAAAGTCATCATCATCTGTATATAAATCTTTGATATGCTCAAAACCTAGACACTTTGCTCCTAGAGTAGTTAGAATTACGTACCTTCGAGAAAGTGCATCGGCTACCACATTTTCCTTACCTTTTTTGTACTTGATCGCATATGAAAAGGTCTCGATGAACTCCATTCATTTGGCATGTCTTTTATTCAACTTTTGCCACCCTTTCAAGTACTTTAAAGTCTCGTGGTCGGTGTGGATCACAAACTCTTTCGGCTATAGATAATGTTGCCAAGTCTCTAAAGCTCGCACCAAAGCATACATCTCCTTGTCGTAAGTAGGATAATTCAATGTTGCTCCACTTAATTTCTCGCTGAAATAAGCTATGGGACATCCTCCTTACATCAACACAGCTCCAATTCATGTACTAGAAGCATCGCACTCTATCTCAAAAGCAAGCATTGAAATTCGGCAAAGATAACAAAGGAGCATTAGTCAACTTATCTTTTAACATATTGAATGCTCTCTCTTGCTCTTCTCCCCACATGAAACCCACATGCTTCTTGATAACCTCGGTCAAATGTGCTGCAATGGTGCTGAAGTCTTTTATGAATTGTCGATAAAAACTTGCTAAGCCATGACAGCTGCGCACCTCTCCCACCTGTCTAAGGTGTTGGCTACTCACGGATTGCTTTCACTTTTTTCTCGTCAACCCGTATACCATCAGCACTAACAACAAATCCTAGAAACACTAATTTGTCAGTCACAAAAGAGCACTTCTTTAGGTTAGCATATAATTACTCAGCCCTTAAAACCTGCAAAACAGCTTTCGCCATGCTCAATATGGTTATCAAAGTTTCGTCTATATAGCAAGATATCATCAAAATAGACAACCACAAATCGACCAATAAAAACACGCAAAACATGATTCATAAATTGCATGAAAGTGCTAGGTGCATTAGTTAATCCAAATGGCATGACTAATCACTCATACAGCTCGTACTTGGTCTTAAATGCGCTTTTCATTCATCCCCTTCTTTCATCCTAATCCGATGATAACTACTTTTCAAATCGATCTTAGTAAATATGCAAGCACCATGTAACTCATCTAACATGTCATCTAACCTAGGAATAGGATGTCGATACTTTACCGTAATGTTATTGATTGGTCGACAATCAATATACATTCGTCATGACCCATCCTTCTTCGGCACCAATAAAACAGGGGATGGCGCACGGGCCGAGACTCTCTTGCACATACCCTCGCTCCAATAGTTCACTAACTTGCCGTTGAAGTTCCTTTGTCTCCTCGGGATTGCTTCGATATGCGGGTCGGTTAGGCAAGAGCAAACTAGGTATCAAATCGATTTGATGTTCTATGCCTCGAATCGGTGGTAACCCTCCAGGAAGCTCATCGGGAAAGACATCTTCAAATTCCTACAATAGAGTTACAACAGAGCTAGGTAAACTTGGGTTAAGATCGTTAGTAGTAAACAGGCCTCCTTGTACAAAAGTACAAGTATCGGTCGGTCTAGAATTAAAGCTCTTCTCACTTCGCTCGGATTTGCATAGAAATTCTTTTGCCTCTTTTTTTTGCTCTCTCTTTTCCCTCGGCTTTTACCACTCTACTCCCATTGGCGTCTCCTTTTCCTTGCATCTCGGTCTCTCACCTTTTCTCTCCCTCTCAGCCTCACGTTGTAGTTTCAATTGATCTTCATACACCTCATTAGGTGTCATTGGTAGCAAGGTGTAGGTCCTCCGATTCATCACCAAAGAATATCAATTAGTATACCCATCATGACGTACCTTTCGATCATATTGCCATAGCCTACCAAGTAAAACATGGCCCGCTTGTATAGGTACAACATCACATACCACCTCGTCCTTATATCTTCCTATCTCAAATGGAACTCGACTTGCTTCGACACCTTCACCTCACCACTATCATTCAACCATTGAAGTCTATACGTTTTAGGGTGCTTTCTGATCTTTAACCCTAACTTCTCCACTATGGTACAACTTGCCACATTCGCACAACTACCTCAATCAATAATCAAACTACAAATCTTACCATTCACCAAGCATCTTGTATGGAACAAATTATCACGTTGCTAGTGTTGCTCCTCCTCCTTGGCTTGAACACTAGGAGAACGCCTAACTACCATTAATTCACCCTTTGCTTGGTATCTCAACATCACTACAATCCTCCAATGACGGCATGTCATCATCCTCTTCCTCCTTCTCACTTTCGGATTCAACATCACTATGTCCAGTCATGATCATCACCCTTCTATTAGGACATTGATTTGCCGTATGTCCCCCGCCCAAACACTTGAAACATTTAATATCACGGGTCTTAGTGTTAGGGTTTTCGCTTTTACCTTAAACCGGATTCGAACCAACTTTGCCATCCTTCTTCTTCTCCTTTGAAGTTTCGGCCTTGGTGTTATTTCCCCTCAAATTCGGCTTCTCATCTCTCTTCCAATTGGGCTTCTAGTTCAAGCTTGAACCTCTGCTACTCTTGTAATTTTGGTCCAACTTCAATTGCCTCTCAATTTTGATGGTTTTGTCCACCAATTCCTCCAACTCAACGTAATGTTGCAGCTCCACCACCCTTGCTATATCGCTGCTCAAACCACTCAAAAATTGTGACATTGTGGCTTCACGGTCCTCCACTACATTAGCACGGATCAAGGTAATCTCTATCTCTTTATGGTACTCTTCCATGCTCCTATTGCCTTGTGTGAGATTTTGTAGCTTATGGAACAAATCTCGGTGGTAATGACTTGGCACAAAACGCCTCCTCATCACCATCTTCATCTCATCCCACGTGTCTATCGGCCTCTCACCATTGCGCCTCCTACTAGTCACAAGTTGATCCCACTAAATTATAACATAATCGAGTGAATTCAACAATTACGATTTTTACCTTCTTGAGCTCGGAATATCGTTGGCGATCAAATACCATTTCTATTCTTTACTCCCACTCTAGGTACGCATCGGGATCATTCTTTCCTTGGAAAGATGGAATCTTCATCTTGATGTTGCTAAGCTCATCATCTTCTCGATGTCTAAACCCTCGGCCTCGTCCTTCGTTCCACCTCCCAAACCGGCCATCTCGGTCATCCTCCATGTCGGCCTCATACTCATCGTCAAACGCCGCTGCTATCTAGGTCGCGTCCTAGATTCATCTCGCTGATTTTGCGGCCTCCCACGTGGTGGCTCTCGATCACTATCAAGTCTCGTCTCACACCCGACAACTCGAGTACTAAGTGCTTCAAGTTGCAATCTCAACTGTTGGATGCCTTCCAAAATCGCATCATCTCTTTGTTTGGAACCGGTCTCATTTTGGTTCAAGCTTTCTTGGTCGCGTGTCATGATTTAAACCTCGCAAGGAAACGTTAGAAATAAAGAAACCTCACCAAACACTCCCTCACGTGTTTTGCTCAAGGTGTTTATCACTCCCCTCGTGTTTAACTCAATTTCGGATTTTTCCTCCCACAATTAAACTCACACACTCTTGTCTTTTACCTCTTGTTTCCTTCTCACAAGCTCTTTATCCGAGTAAGAACCAATCTCTCAACCACCTAACAACAATCAACCAACCCACTAAGTAAGATCAAAGCAATTTGGCATCTTTCTAGTAATTTTCAAATTCAAACTCAACTTTTGCTATTGATTTTCTTTTCAATTCGGTCTAACTAACAAACGAGTCGCCTTCTTGATTCTTTTTTGTTTTTGGCTTGCTACCCTTTTTTGTTTGCCAAAACTTCTTCTTCTTTTTTGGTTCGGCTTGTACATTTTTTTTTTTTTGCCGAAACTTCTTTTTCTTTTTTTTGACGAACTCAATTACAATCGAGCACACCGGGATCATCCGAAAAACGCAAACAATTGAAAACTGCAGCAAAAACAACTTGGAACACTAATTCGGTTAAAACCCGAAACCCTAGTTCAATAAATCTCAAATTGCCGAATGAAAACAGTAAAATTAGGATAACTAGACCTCGTAGGACCGGCACCGATACCAGATGATGTGAATCGTTGCGGAATTGATGATCGTTCTACGAGGATCCGTAAGAAGCGAATTGCGAATTACGAACCTCGACCGCCAATCGTACCTATGATTGGTAACCTCAATATTTGCGTGACCTATTGATGAGCCCGTGTCAACCAACCAACGCTATAGATGCCACAAACAAGAGAACTCGTGATCTTGCTCAATAAGTTGAATCGACCGCCACAAGGGAACCTTTGAGAAGGTCAAGTCCTTAAAGAACTCGAGAAGGGAGCATCCTCTCAATTGTATTATGAATCAATAATTAATGTCGACATCCCGGATCTCGACAACTCCCTTATATATGATGCTAACCCTAGGAGACGTAAATTGACGAAAATACCACTACGTTACGTAAATTTAAATAAAGTCACGAAAATTACCTAAATTCACAAAAAAAATAAATGCTTAAAAGAAAACCATCTAGACGATCCCGAAATGCCAAAAAAGACGTCTTCGATCACGGCATAGCCCCTTGATCCTAAATCGTCTTTACTCCAAAAATCACGAACCATGATGCCAATCGCTTGCTTGAATTCCTTCGCCCTTGCTCGAGTGATTTAACCAAGTGGATAGGACAATGGGTCCCTAGCACCTCCTCCTCGATATGGCTCAATGTCCACATCGAAAAGAGATTCAAGACACACCTCGAACGATCAACTTTTGGCGGTTCACGGTAACACTTAGCCCAAAGCATTAAGAAAAGCTAGAACAAAGAAATCGTAAGTTATCGCAGGAGGATAGCAAGAATTGCCGAGCGAGCCATCCCAAGATGCTTGAAAGAGTCTTGCTCTCCAATAAGGATCAACATAGTTCATGCAAAACTCCCATACGAAGTATAGAGCATGTTCAATAGTGGAAGAAGATCTTGAGCACATATCGGAGAAAGAGATAGCGATGGCAGAATTTCAGTTCTCTAATGATGAGGCCATCAAGTTTGAGAAGGTACCATTGGATAGAGCCAAGCACCTGAAATCTTTGGTTGTCTCGGGTAGAGTCAACGGTCGTCCTATCGGTAAGATCTCTGTAGATGCGGGAGCAGCCTTGAATCATATATCTTATCGGTATTCCAAGAAGTTGGGGAAAGACGATGACGACATCATCCCATTGAGCGTTCGGTTATCCGACTTTCTTGGAGAAGTCACCGAGGTCAAGGGGGTAGTTGTGCTTAATCCAACCATAGGGTCCAAGACGTCGAAGACCACCTTTTTGTAATAGAATCGGATGGTTCATATAACTTGCTGCTTGGAAGGGATTGGATACATTCCAATCAATGCGTACCTTCAACTCTCTACCAAGTGTTAGCATTTTGGAACCGTGAGAAAGTGGAATACATCGAGGCCAACTCGGGACTTGCTCCAATAGGTTGGACCGAGATCCATCAAAGGTGTCAAGATCATCAATGTGGAAATTACGTTGTTGAACTACGAGGATGGACTTACAGTCCTTTACTTATTGCCGCTTCGGGGATAGAAAGACTGAATGGATCCCTAAGTCAAGCTCGACATTAGATGAATTATACACTCTATATGGAAGATGAATCCTTATTACAAGAAGTCCGTGAGAGGTACTTTGAATATTTGACAAAAAAAGCTCAAAGCAAAGTGTTGAAGTTTCAGTTGCATTGAAGAGTGGGAAGAATCACCAACCAAGGAAGACAATAAACTAATAAAGGCTCAAGATCCATTGTTGGAAGTTGATATTGGAGAATCCGGGTGTCACCGACGGTATATGTGAGTACTTTCCTATAAGGGGGCATGAAAAGAAGACTTGATTAACTTGATAAGAAGATACAAAGATTGCTTCTCATGGGATTATCATGAGATGCCTAGTCTGTCAAGAGATATTGTCGAACATCGCCTTCCAATTAAGAAGATATTTCGCCTACACAAACAGCCAGCAAGGAGATTCGCCCCATATGTGGTTGATAAAGTCAAGGAAGAGATAGAAAGGCTATTGAAGGCAAGATTCATCGAGATAGCTTGGTATGTGGAGTGGATCTCGAATATTGTTCTCGTGAAAAAAAAGAATGGAAAGTTGCGAATCTGTATTGATTTTCGAGATCTCAATAATGCCACTCTGAAAGATGAATATCAAATGCCTATGGCGAGACATGTTAGCGGATTCGACATCGGGAAGTGAGATGTTGTCTATGATGGATGGCCATTCGGGTTACAATCGATTTTCATTGCTAATGAAAATGTCCCAAAAATAGCATTAAGATGTCCTAGAGCAATCGAGACTTTTCAATGGGTAGTCATGCCTTTTGGATGAAGAACGCAAAAGCAACTTACCAATGACGATGAATTTTATCTTTCATGATATGATTGGTAAGTTCCTAGAAGTTTATATTGATGACATCGTGGAAAAATCAACTCAAAAGGATCATCTTGACTACCTTGAGCAAGATTTTATTAGGATGAAGAAGTACAAGTTGGAGATGAATCCAACCAAATGTGCTTTTGGAGTTCAAGCAGAAAATTTATTGGGTTTCCTAATCAATCAAAGGGGGATTGAGATCAACGAAACAAGGCAAAAGCTATCATGGAACTTCCTCATCTTACATCAAAGAGACAACTTCTAATGGTGCTTGAGAAGATTAATTTTCTTAGAAGGTTTATCACAAACTTATCCGGGAGAATGGAACCAATGACATAACTCTTGCGACTTAAGAGTCAAGATGAATTCATTTGGGGAGAAAAATAACAAGTGGCATTTGATGTAATCAAGGCGTATCCGACTAATCCACTTGTTCTTGTGCGGCCAAAAGTTGGCAGGCCATTGAAATTATATTTATCTCTACCGATACAACTATCGGGAGTATGTTGGCACAAGAAAACGAAGATGGAAAAGAACAAGCAAGTATATTACTTGAGTAGGAGACTAACTAATGTTGAAAATAGATATACCGCAATAGAAAAATTATGTCTATCTTTGTAATTTTCTTGTATGAAGTTAATACATTATTTGTTGCCAACTACTATAGATGTGCTTGGTAGGACTGATGTAATATAATATATGTTGTCACAGACCTTATTATAAAAGGACGTATAGCTAAATGAGCATTTATCTTATCTAAATTCGATTTGGTGTACGTGCCAATGAAAGCAATCAAAGGTCAGGCCATTGCCGACTTTCTTACCGAATACTCATGTTTACAAATTGAAGAAAATGAATAGAATCTCGGTCGAGGTTGTACCATGGACCATGTATTTTGATGGGTCTTGTACCAACAATTTAGGCTGGAGCAGGTTTGGTGCCGATCTCTCCTACGGGAGAACAAACAAGGTGTGCTTATAAGTTAGATTTTGAATGCTATGAAAATCAAGCTGAATATGAGGCATCGGGTCATAGGTTTAAGAATATTGATTGACTTGAGAGCACGGTTCGTCAAGATATTTGGCGATTTACAGATTGCTAGTTAAGCGAGGTAAAAGGAGAATATCAATGCTCGAATGAAAATTTGATTGGCTATTATTATTTAGCCAAGACACAATTAGATTAGTTTAAAGATTATGACATAGTTCATGTCAAAAGAAAAACAAATCATGAAGCCAAACGAGTTAGCACGGATGGCTTCAGGTTATAAATTATCAAAAGAGTTGGCGAGCATGACAATCACCATTATACTCTATGTACCTTCCATTGAGTATAGAGAGTTACCGATAGCGATCGGTGAAGTGGTCCGAGAAAAAGAAGATTGGAGACGACTTATCACGAAATTCTTGAAGAATCTTGATTCAAGAGAACAAAAGCTGAGGAGACAAGTTGAGAAGTACTTGATAGTAGGAGAAAAATTGTATCGAAAGTTTTCGGATGGATTGCTATTGCGATGTTTATGTGAAGATGATGTAAAGTTGGTCATAGCAAAAGCACACAAAGGCATATGTGCGGCGCATCAAGCGAGAATTAAGATGAGATAGTTATTGAAGAGATATGGATATTTTTGCCAACGATGATGCATGATTGTATTGATTATGCCCGGGCATATCACTCATGTCAAAAACATGGACCACTGCTGGCCGTTCGAGAGGATGGGCGATGGATATAATAGGCAAGTTTTATCCACTTTCTTCTCATAAACATAGTTTTATCCTTCCGACTATGGATTACTTTACAAAATGGGTAGAGGCAGTTCCATATAAGAACATTAGTCGAAGACAAGTGATTAAGTTCATTGAGGAGAACATTATCCACCATTTTGGCTTGCCTGAGTCAATCACTTGCAAATCAAGGAACAATTTTCACCGGAAATGAGGTTATGGAGTTTGCTCGGTCAAGAGAAATTAGGATGATGCATTCCATGCCATATTATCCACAAGCAAATGGATAAGTTGAAGCTACCAACAAAGTAATGATAGGTTTGATCAAGAAGCACTTGGATGAGAGCCCAAGAGAATGGGATGTTTTATTGTCAATAGTATTATGGGTGTACCGAATCTCACGAAGATCAAGCACTAGTGTAAGTCCTTATATGCTCACATATGGACAAGAAGCGATATTACCGATGGAGATCATTGTACAATCCTTAAGGGTACACTTGCAGAGTCAAATGTTGCCTGAGGATTATAGGGATTGGATGCACATCAATTTGGATGAGGTGGATGAAGTCCATGCAGTGCTTTGGACCAATTAATTATGCAAAAGAAGAGGCTAGCTCGAGCATTTAACAAGAAGGTTAAAACCAAGCAATTTTCCATCGGTGACTTAGTATGGAAAGCAATCCCGCCATTTAATCACCAAGATAGAAAATTCGGTAAGTGGTTGTCAAATTGGAAAGGAACTTATTTAGTTACCGAAGCATTTAGTGGAAATGCATATAGGCTGATGGATATTAATGGAAAGAAGCTATCACGTTCTATTAATGGAAGATTCTTGAAGAAATATCATCCATCGATCCGGGAAACATAAGAAAATTGAATTATGGGAAGTGTTCTAATCATGGTTACAAAAGTTTTCAAGTTTTTGACGAGCTTAGAGTTCTTTGTTACAAGACTAGAATGTAGTCAAGATCATGTGGAAGCTCAATTTGGCACTCCTTAAGATATGCAAGACGGTGTGAATGGACTTGAAGGACTTGAGATATTTCCTTGGCATCCGGAACTATCGACGGTGTCGGCTTGATGAATATTTGACCAAGATCTTAGATCAATTTATGTCTTCTTCTAGCAATCTTGCTCGGCTTCCTCCCAAGATAAGATTGGAAAGGAAATTGAGAAGGCTAAATGCCATGTCGACTTCATACTTTGATTGAATACAAGCATCCTCGGCCCGGGCATATTCTTGCCTCAAGGCACTAATAGTGAAGATTTCTCCATAATTTGGGATTCAAGGATTTTAGTCTCAACAAGCGAAGGTTCAAGACTCCAGATTTCCTCCACGTTGTGCCTAAATTCATCTAGGCTAGAAGGCGAGAGAGAACACAACTCCTATACCAAATCCAAAAAATAAGAATCAACGGATAGCAACAATTTGGATTTGAGGATATCTCGTTAAGTCGATCACTTCTAGCCTATACTCGGGATTCAACAACAAAGAGTGGTACCCATGTGAGAGTAGCTCATACAATTGTTTCCACAAAGAGTGATTGTCATTGGGAGTTCGACCAAATGAAGATAGCTCGCATGAGGAAAAAGAGGTCGGCGCTGAATAAATAGAGGTTAGTGTTCAATAAAAAGCATTACCGCTTTGAATAAAACAAGTTCTCCGAGGACAAGGCTAGTGAGATGAAGAGCCATACAAAGGCATTGTGAAAAAGAAAATTAATGGCAATCAAGGAAGATCGGGATGGCCGAATGGTGCATATGAAATTGTGATCGAAATTGTCATGGATGGAGTATATAGTGCGAGATGGGTGACACATGTCCCACATCGTGCTCGAGTTTGTTTTAAGAGAAGTGGGAAGAGTGGAGAGACGTGGCTTCATGTGTTGGAAGAGGTTAGTTATTGTTCATTTTGCCGATTGTGGTTAAATATTGGGTAGAGATTGCAAGGTTTTATCACCATATTTCCAAAGTACTTATAAAAGAAAGGCAAAAGAATTGGTTTACTTGTTGGGTTTGATATTTGATAAAATTCATCAACCTACGTTTATTTGGCCAAGTATTGTGAAGTTAACCTCATATTTGGGAGATTTATCAACTCGTTTGAGTTGTTCATTGGAGAGGTAAAGATGCGAAATAAAGATTCGGTATAATAGAGAAATGAGACATTTGAGTAAAAGAAAAGGATTCTCATTTCCACTTAGCCAATAAAGTTTTGGCTTTGGTTACAAAAGAACGAAGCTCAAATTCTAAAGTAAAATTCTTCTCCATGATCTCCTGTCTCTGCCAAGCTATGGATCTCAGCCGTTCGATCTTGAGTATCAAACTCTTTCTCTAACTCCCGAAACTTCTTGTGCTTTTGCCGAATTGAGAGACAAAGATTGTTCTTCTTTACCGAATGATCATCAATCTTGGCCTACACCATCCTCAAGTCTCGCCTCAAGTTCTTCCTTCCTTTTCACAAGGCATTGAATCTCGCATTCTTTAGCTTTATAATGATTGTAGAACATGCGAAAATTTTCGTGCTTGCGGACTAGTTCATCTTGAATAGCTAATATGCTGGTCACCGAAGAACATATGTGAAGACAATCGATGTTGACCACCGATAGTGTCCACTACATCTACGAATCGATGGCAAATGCATCACTAGCTCTTGCAATTCGGGAGACAACATAAAGGAAGGATTGCCGGATCACACTTCCTAAAAGAGAGCTTTTGCTCAGCTCTTCCTCCTCAAATCAACAATCAATTTTCCATAGCCCGACTCCAACAAATTGAGGAATTCTTTTCATTTAGCCTTAACTATGTGTTTGGGCACTTCAACAGTGACTCAGGGGCAAGAGATGACGAAGTTGGCTCGAGATAGCTGATTGGCAATGGATGGGCCACTAGAATCGGCAAGCGAGACTCTCTAAGTTAGCTCTTTCCTAGTCGATAAAGGTGGGTAGGAGGAGGAGGAGCAGATGAGGTGGCTTGAAACTTCTTGAGGTGCTAGAGAAATTGGTGAAGTAGGGACCAATGATGGAACGATAGTCGACGGGCCTTCGAGAGGGTCCTTAGCGGGAATTAAGAGCCTCTTTGGTGCCGACAAAGGCTCATCCGTACTCACGAAATAAGTATATGTGTTAAGTGGCGGTTGAGGAACATTCAAAGGGAATAAGGCGAAATATGACTTACCAACTAGAGGAGTAGAAGGTATGTCCTCGGTTGGAGGAGGAGATGGATCATCACCGGCTCGTTTCCCTCAAGTCCCGAAGGTAGGAACTGCGTTGACTTAGTATGAGCCCCTATTAAAGGAGAAGGAATTACCGGTGCAGGATTGGGAGTATTTGTTGTAGCGGAGGAAACCTTGGTAGGGGATGAAGGCGAGCAATCTTGTTTGTCGATTTGTAAGTCTTGAGAGTCCCTAGGTTATTTTTTTAAAAAAATTACGGGGTAGTATCAGCAAGCACATTTATAGCCGTAAGGGGCTAAATATAAAAGTTACCTTTTGGTGTGCGTGACTTCATCATGGTATTAAGAGGAGGACCGGAAGGTGATCCCTTGTGAAGGGCTTCTCGATGGAGAACTCTTATGAGATGGTTTTGAGGTTCGAACAGTGGCCCTCTTAGTTGCTTGGCTCTTTTTACACCTTCGCTAGAGCAGCGAACTAAAAAGTTTTTCTCTTCTTGCTCACTATAGAAACATACGATTAGAGATAGAACCCAATATTGAATGAAGGCATCTATTAGAAGAAAGAAGGCGTGTTAACCTTTAATTGGCTTCCTCGGTTCAGCGGGAGGTGCATCTTCATCTTCGACCACTTTAGGAGGCGTGGGAGGAATTCTGTCCCTTATCTTCAAGAGGATGACATTCAAGATCTCCGAGAAGACTTTGGGGAGATATTCTTTTCGCCACTAGTAGGAAAACTGCTGAGGAGTGATCGGGAAGAGCTACAAACTCGGTAACTTGGAACTGTTGGTAGATGTCCTAAACGAGTTTGTTTAATTCCTCAAAGGCCTGTTTGTCACCTATTTTACAAATGACTTTACCGACGGAGGAGAAAGAGAAGGTACAAAAAGCTGGGATAGGAACTCCTTGGACTAACCTAAATTGTCTAGCACTATATTTAGGGAATAAATTTGAAACCCAATAGTGAATCTCCCCTTCGAGGATAACCTAATAGAAAGATCGATGGAAATCAAGACCGTGCCGCCGAAGTCACTCTTATTATTATGAAAGGGAGGAAAACGCGGCCTATAAAGAGAAAAGAAAGAAGAAAAATAAAATTGTTCTTCTTTGATAGAAAAGGATTGAGAAATAAAGTATCGAAAATATGAAGAAGGCCCTTCGAGATGGGGACTAATTCTCTGCACAAAGCTTGGCGAGACAGGATTATTCGGGACGAAAATAGAATGGGGCTGAATAACTTGATCTCGAGAAAACCAAGAAGGAAAATAAAAGGCAACCCAAGCTTGAAAAATCCAAAGGGAATTGCCAATGACTCCACCGATCCGATCTTAAACGATGGAGGAAGTAGCATGGGCTAAGCCTCGGTATAAGAGGCCTAGAGTTAGTTTTCCTAAATCTATTTGAGTTCCCGAAGCTAAAGCGAAGCTATGCCGAGAAGATCATCCGAAACTCGACAATGGGATGGCGAGAAGAAGAATTTACATAACCAATACAAGAGGAAAGAGTATGTTCCTCGTCGGTAACTTCTCCATTCTTCTTAAAGTACTTCTTTATGAAGGCTCCATAGGCTAATTTAGAATCGAGGCAACCTACGAAGCGCGGGCAAGTGTTTATGGATATAGTGGTCGGGCTCGCCCCTAAAGGACTAAGACCGAGTAAAACAAAAAATGTCTAGCAAAGTTACCGACATTGGGGAAAATGAGAAGAAGAAGCAGTTGGTAGAGGATGACCAAAAATAAGAAAGCACATCAATCAGCCCATGATTGATACGACGATCAAGCAGCAAAGACGCAACGCGTCGTGAATCGAAGCTCGTCCCAAAGGGAGCCCTTAGAGGGAAGAAGACGCAAGTACCATTGATAGAATTTGGGCTCAAATCTAGACGCTAAAAAAGCCCTAAGATGAGAAGGATTGGCATGCCAATTGAAAGATAAGACAGACAATTCGTGAATCGGGAGTACCTTGGTTTGATCGCAAGGGAAGAAGGCTGGAGAATCTCTCGGGAACAACATAAATATTGTAGACCGCGGGGCCCAGGATGAATCTTCGGCCTTCATAAACATGCTGCACCGAGAGGAAATGATGCTCATTATTAAAATTATCGAATTCCTAAAATGGTGGTATTGATATAGGGCGTCGGAAGTAGAAAAGGAAGGAGCTTGAGCCTTCGGAGCCATGGAGTAGTTTGGATAGGTGTAGAGAAAAATCGCAAGGAGTCAAGAAAGCATAAGGGTAGAGAAGCAACAAAGAAGATGATGAGTTTTGAAAAAGCAAGTCCGGGGGTGAGAAGTCGATTGTGTGGGGATAGCTGTATTTATATCGGTCGATATGAAAAGAGTTGAAAAGGTAAGCGCGCGAAACGAGGCAACCAAATAGCGGCTGAAATGAAAAGTAAGTGACTCTTCATCATCGGCATTCAAAAGAATTAAAACTCTTTTAATTCTTTTAAAATGGGGCATTTGTTAACATCAAAATAATAACATGTACCAAATGGGTATCATCGTGAATTTGTTCAAGTCGGTAAATCGGGAGCGACGAATAGCTTTCCGAAATTCGTAAGTTGGCCGTAATATGCCGAAAGTTGCAAGAACCCGATATTTGGGAAGTGGGCAGCAAGGTTATCAAGTCCAAGATTCGGTAAGTGGTCATGATTCGGGAACTTCCCAAAAATCGCGAAGGTCAACGATGGAGAGTTGTAGGCATAAAGAGGGTCATGAAACAGCTAAGTTAGCCGCGTCAATGGAAAGTTACAAGTAGAAAACGAAAATAATAGGCACGAACGGATCATGAAAAGTTATTAAAAAAGATTTAAATTCAAAGTCATTGTGGCGATTGAAGATCAAGTTTTGATGGATAAAAGCAATGAAGAACATGGGCGAAACGGGGTAGCTATTGAAGACGCCAAGATTAAAGATTTGAAAACACAAAGATAATTGATTGAGCGATTCTGAGGGCAAAAGGAAATATAAATATCCAAAAGAAAGAAGGGAAAGGGGAATCAACACGCATAAAAAAATACTCAATTTTCTCTGCGGTTTAACTTTTGTCGCACTTTAAGTTTCTTGCACTTTCAATTCCTGTAGCCAAGTTTATTTCCTAGTCATGTATTGCTTTCTTAGGAGTATCGTAACTTAACTCGGACCTTTGTTGATCTCAAGTCCACTTTCAATTCATCTATTTCAAACCCATTTTCACACCTTCTTTTTGTGATCTGTTCTTCATCTAATACCTCCTCGAGAATTGAATCACAAAATCTTCTTAATGAAAATCGAAGAATGAATTTTGGTGAAAGATTTTCCTTGTTACAAAGCGAGCGAACAACTCTTGATTTTGTAACCGTTATATTTTTTCAAATTAGGTTCAAAAGCTCGTTGAGCCGAGTAGTGGCAAACTTGAAAGTTTGACAAGATACTCGAGTAATTTGTGTTAGGGCTTGACTATATATTAGTCGAGCTGATCTCAAATAATTATTATCCCAATCAGGAATAGGTCGTAAATAGTTTGACTTAGTTTCGCTCTTAGTAAGCCTCCATATATGCTAGTCGGCTATTTTATATAAATTCTCATCTTAATACAAAGATATGAGTAGAGGTGTCAATATAGGTTTTTGAGCCACTTTTTAACCCACTTTTATTCAGTTGGATCACATATAGTTTTGGTAGATTTAAAAAATGGGTCAAATATGGATTTGGACTTATAAAATCTATTTAAATATGGGTTCAACTCAACTCATTTTCGATCCATTTTCAACTTGTGACATTTAGCTTCCAAGTATCACTTGTAAATGAGTCTCAATTATATTAGTTTATATTTTATACTTCTTTATTTTTTTACAAGTAAAGGAAAAAAATAAAATCAAAAAAAATGTAAAAATTATTTTGGAATGCCGCCGCCACCGCCGTCTGCCGCCACCGGCACCACCAAGTACCTCCGCTCCTGACTCTGCTCTTGCTAAAACTGTCGCAGGCCTGATGACTGGACCTCCATTTCTTGTTCAGTCCAATAAATTTTCCTGGAAGTTTGAAATCCCCAAGCCGAGTTCTTCTGAATTTCCCGATCCCACTCTGTTTCTTCCTCCTCTTTGATCTACCGCAAGTGAAAACCCAACTTGTGATTACTCAGCATTTCGAGGAAGTTTCCTTCTGAATCTCGAGTCTTCTCATACACAGGATAGATTTAAGAAATGGCCAATCCCTTGGCCTCGCTGCGCGAGACCACCAATTTTGGATCGCACGACTTGCCCAATGCAGTGTTGCCGTTGTTGAAGCACCGCAAAATAACGCTCACCGGCGGCGACGGGGGTGGCAGCATCAGACGGCGACGAGGTAATAATAAAAAATTATTTTTATAAAAAAGTTCAAATTTTAAAAAAAAATCAATTGCAAGTAAGCATTTTAGTATTATCGTTTTTCTTAATAAAATATAAGAAACAGATATTTCATAATTTGATTAAATATAAAAGTATTTAAGTAATGCGGGTCGGGTCGGGTCATTCAATTTATACTGAATTAAAATAGGTCAAAACCGATTAAATGCGTCAATATGGATCGGATCATATTGGAGCCAATCACAATCACCCTCATGATCTTTCGGATGTGACAATCGTCCATGGCGTACGAAATAAGAGTTGCCCATGAACCGTGTGTGTAACATCTCTGGTCGATTCCTCCAACCAAAGTTGAAAGGGTAAGCAATCACCTGCAAATTTTGGACATGCTCGTCTCGTTTCGAACTAGTAATTGTTTTTGCTATTCGATGGCTCTTTGCCCTCATAAACTTTGATCGGTGACCATTGTTGCATAGCTTAACTGCTATTCTGTAAATGGTTGCTCCAATTGGTAACGAGGGTAATTAGTCGATGATTCATTCTTATCGAATTTGATTTGTTAATTAGGTGCTCTGGTGTTCTAGGGTTTGGATCTGCTTTGCTTCATGGTTATTAGTATCAATATGCGGTGTTGTTTCCTTCTGTTATAATGCGGTGCACGGAAATTGGTGAGCTCCTGGAGCTAACTCCTAGGCAACGTCGTCATTGATTATTAGGCCATTTGCTGCATTTGTTTCTCTTTGTATACGTGTATCTAGTGACAGCAGATTAGCATAAACACTCTCTGGCAATACAAATCAAGGAAATCTGGAGAAGTATCTTTGTGGATTTTTTTCCCACTACATGGTGGGAAAAATCACATAGCCACCAGTAGTTGATAAGCCATCAGAAGTATTATTTACGATTGATGTTGATCAAGAAGCTGTGATTGATGTCTTTCTCTGGTGAATGCCGGCCAACCGGCGGGGAAGGATAGATACTACATCCCTCTGGCCTGTCCGTGGCTTCTAATGAGCTTCACCGGCCACGATTTGTACAAATACCGAAGAGTTGGCATTCGTTTGTTTTCTTGAATATGTTGATGGGTGAATCCAACCGGAACACCCTGGACATGTACATGTTTTGAACAGCCAATACATAAGAATTTTTAAATTGGACATGAGAAATATTTGTGATGATTGAAGTTCGAGATCTTAGCAGGCTATCAATATGACGTCATGGGATCACCAGTTTGAAAAAAGGATGCTCCGAATCAATATCGCTATCCAGTTCAAGAGATGTGAAAGGCCATGAAAGTGTAGGACCATGATAATCCGGCTTTCAATGCCTCGCTCTGCATGTAGACTAGGGGTGAGCATGGTTCCAGGGGTAGAATCGGGAACCGAAAAACTTCGACGTCCGGTTTTAGGTTCCGATGAGTTAGGGTCCAGTTCTTGGTTCTATTTTTCTAGGAACCACTAGTTCCGGTTCCCGTTCCCGGTTCCATATTGGAATCGAACCAGAACCGGCACCGGAACCGGGAAGCCTTTTGTCAATGTTAGAGATAAATATGGAAAATTACCCACAAAAAGTGTTTCCGAGATTAGAGATGGATGTGCGGAATCACGCACTGCCGCTTATTAAGTCTTCTTGCTGATGTTTCAATGTGAATAGGATCAAAATCACAAAAAGTGCCTCTGCAGAAAATAGTTAGAACGGATTCATTAGATCCCGCTGGAAGATTGCATGCATATTTACAAGCCAAACCTCTTATCAATCTAGAGAACAGTAGTAGCTTGATTGCCGTCAGGTAGTGGCCCAGATTGGTTTCAAGTAGTACAATTCCTTTCTTTACTCTGACAGTAGCATTTCATATTTGCCGCTGTGTGGAGACTTGGTATGGGATATGAATTTGTTGGTAAAAATTTTCTGAATTGAAAAACATTAGCCATATTCTATCACATAAATCATTATATGTCATTCTTCAGCAACCCAGCTTCTCATTTGTGGCTTTCTGAAGCTTCTAATTGCTCATCATGCCGAGATAGATATGGAGATGAGATACTTTCATTTTTATTATTGCGCTCGCTCTCATTTTGCTTAACTAAATAAAAAAACACGGAGCAAATTAAAATTAACAGGTTCCCAAGTACCACAACTGGACCTTGAAATCTATAAGAGAGTAGGTTCCAAGTTCCAGGAATATGGAGGGTTAGGTTCTAGATTCTAAAAAATGAGGAACCTATTCTAGCGGATAGATTCCAAATTTCTCTTAGAACCTGTAAAGAACCTGGAACCGCTCACTCTTAATGTAGGCGATTCAATCCTACCCGTAGTGAAACATGAGAACTACAATAGATGTGGGGGCAAAAGGAAACATGGAGTATCAATATTTGTGTACGACGCTCACCGAGTGCCAATATTTTTTGGATGTCAAATCGGAGAAAAAGAGACCACCTAAGTGCCAATTCCGACAAAAAAGACCACTTAAGTATCAATTCCGGCAAAAAAAGACCACTTAAGTATCAATTCCAGCCAAACAAGACAAGTGGCATTTTTTTAATTAATTTTTGAATATTTTTTTGGTAAGGTTGATTTTTTTGATATTACATGTCAATTTTAAAATAAAAAAAATCAACCCACGTGACATTCATGTGCACTGTTTAACTTAAAAATAGTTAAATTTTTAAAAAAAATAAAATTAAACAGAAAAATAGCCTAAAAAATAATAACAAGAAAAGGAAGCGAAGTTGCGGTGACAAGGGCCGTGACCTCTTCATTGCCGCCCCACCATCGAGGGGTGGGGATGGGCGAGGGGGTCGTCGGGCAAGCCCTAGTGACCCCCACCGAGGCCTCACCGGGGTCGCCGAGCCGGGCGACGCCCGTCGTGGCTAGCACTTCACACGTCGAGGCTTGACCTCGCTAGGGGGTGGCGGCGAGGGCTTCCAAGCCCTAACCACCGCAAAGGCTTTCCTCGTAGGATCACCAATTTGAAAAATGGGTAGAGATACCCGATGTTTGGTCACCGCCAAGACCCGGTGTCCGGGTTTCAACGTTGATTGGTCATGGATAGGAGGTGAACAAGGCGGACTGTGGGCCGCATATGTAGAGATTGTGACATCCCCGTAATCCGACTCGTTTTGAAGCTTCAAATAAATAAAAAGCCTCATCGATGTATTTTAGGCGAACCTCACTCGGAGTGGATCCCTCTCGAGCGGACTAACCAAATGGGAATGGTAGCTAGGAAATTCAAGTACGTTGACCTAAGAACTTGAACCCTGGTGACTCTTTGGCCATGAAAATTGTCGAGGAATATTTTGGACCAATATAGGCCGATCCTAGAATGATTAAGGAATGATTTGGATAATACCCTACGCTGGATCACGGGTGATTCCGTTTGACCTCGTATGGGTTCCGAACGTCCCCGAAATTATTTCTAACGATCGTGTCCATCGGGACTAGTGATTGACCCTCGCAATTGAATGACAACCAAAGTCGCCATGGCTCGAGTAATTCTTAAACGTGATTTTATCACGGGTCGATACGCGTAACTCCTAAAAGCCGCTCGTTAGTTTGAGATACGCTAAGAATTCTATCGATCGAGATTGATTGCGAACCGAGCTTCAGAATTTGACGTCGGACCTTCAGGGTTTCCAATAAACAAAATTTTTGGACGTTTCCTCATCCAGTGTCCGAATCCTTCGCGGTTCGCCCCAAAGAGGTTCGGGAAAAGTAGATTTGGACTTGGATATGGTAAAGGACCCATTTGCCCTAAAAAAATATCCCATTTTTCACTTGGAACGAAGGGTATTTTGGTCATTTTTCCCTTTGGCCGAGATTGACTAGTCCAAGTAAGGGAAATTACCATTTTACCCCTCTTGCATTCAAAACCAATTATTTCTTGGACTATTCATTGTCTTCCTCATTTCTACCAATTTGTGATAACTTTCTCTCTCTATCTCTCCCTCCCCTCACCTTGGCCGAACACCCATCTTTGCCGCCGCCGTCATGGAAGTTTTGTTGAGCCGTCAACAACTCCGTTTTGAAGCGCTAAGGTCGTGAGCTACCGTGGGCCGCCGAAATCGCCGGATTTTACGGATCAAAACCGGCCAAGCAAGGACCGCCGGAGCCGCCGGATTTGGAATCGAGATTTTTCCGTTTTCTCGCCGGAAAAGTTGCTAGAATTGTGGTAAGTTGGTTCCTAACCTTAGATTAGGTATCTAGGGTGCTAATAGACTTGAGATTTAGTAGTTTTGGGTGAAAAATTGATTGTTTTAGCCTATGTTCATGCTTTGGCCGAAAATGAGATGTTGGAGGAGAGAGAAAGGTGTTCTTGCATGAATAGTAAAGTCAAGAGAGAGAGTATGTGGTCAAAGTTTGGCCATAGTTACTTTTTGGCTAATATTTTAACCATGGTTAGGTTATTGATTAACTCTAGTTACTTTTAAACTATGGTTAGGTTATATGTTAACTACTGATTACTTTTTATGTGACATTATTTCGTTATGCCACGGTGTATGTTTAGATGTGACTAAATGTTGTTATGCCACGGTATTTAATTAGACGTGGTATTACTATAGTTTAATACTATAGTTGTGAATTTATTTGTACATTAGAAATTAATATTTTGGCCTTGATAAATTCCTACGTTAGTGCAATATTAATTGTACGTTAATTATTCATTGCTACGTTAGTGTATTATGGACATATGGTGTGGATTGGAATTGTGGTAGCGTGAATTAGTCGGATAGTCCGATTTATTAATACACTAACGTGAGTGAATCACGTGATCTCTATCTATTCTAAGAAAGTATAATGGTCGTATTCAATCAAGTCGTCTGAGGCCAAAGTGAGCCGTATTCGACCGATTGTGCGAGACCGAGGAAGTATGATGGTCGTATTCAATCAAGTCGTGCGAGGCCAAAGTGAGCCGTATTCGTCGATTGTGCGAGACCGAGGAAGTATGATGGTCGTATTCAATCAAGTCGTGCGAGGCCAAAGTGAGCCGTATTCGTCCGATTGTCCGAGATCGAGAAAAGATGAAAGTCGTGTTCAATTAAGTCGTTCGAGACCAAAGTGAGTCGTGTTCGACTAATTGTCCGAGACTTAATCCGGTCGTGTTCCTATGTGTCCGAGACCGAGATTTACGGGTCGTATTCCTATATGTCCGAGACCCCGATATATATATGTTTATGGGGCCGTGTTCTATAAAGGTCCGAGGCTCAATATTATGGACTCGTACGATGTTGTGGAGTCACGTGGAATATTTTTGGAATAACGTAGAATATTCGGAGTAACGTGGAATTTTAGACGATAGCTTGAGGCGTGAAACGCGGGCTTTAGAGCAACGTGGGTTATTGTTATTCCAGGTCCGAGGCGTGAAATATCAATATGAGGGTAACGGAGAATATTTGAGAAGGTGTGGAAATTTTCGGAACGAAAATGGAATATTCAGGATTTATTGGTTGAATTATTGAGGTGAAAAAGGATATGTCGAGCTTTGTTGTTTTAAAACTTGTGCTGGAGGTACTAGAGCCCTAGCCAGGGTTAGGGGCTAGCTTGCGAGATTTTATCTCACCCCGTCGTGGGACCTATTTTTTCAGGTATCGGGCGATGGAACATCAAGTCTGCTAAGGATTAGCATTCGAGAAATATGTGGGTCGAATGAATATAAGATATTTTGTGGCCTTATGGATTATATTAGATTTTATGGATTAAGATTGAACCATTGGTATTTGACCGCTATATCAATTGAAGTGTAATATACGAGATGTATGATGTATATCACTTTTGTCCTAAGTCATTCATTTGAATTGATGTATGGAGATGTTTACCCGCTTCTTTGTTTTATGAATTTTTATGAAATTGTGGGGTGAGGATCCCGAAAGTCAATCTAAAACAGAAAACGGCTAGATGGGATGTCGGCGACTCGTAGGGTTCGGGACGTGACAGAGATAGTAGGGAGTCATCGTCATGGGCTTCGCGAAAGAGGAGAAAGCGTCGTCAGCAGTACAAAACGCACTTCAAATCCTGGAGAGCGAGAAGGAAAAAGAAGCAGGACAGGCGGTTTTGAGTGGATCTGTGGGTGAAATCGTACAATGTAGGTAGATATTCTGACCGACAACAAATCTATACCTCATCAGTTACAGGATCCGGAGGATAGTCCTTGGCTTTTTAGAGGCTTGTTCGAGGAATGCAGGGCCACTATGGCCCAACTTGGCAAAGAAGCAATGACTGTGGTCTATATCCCAAGCGAAGCTAATAGTGCAGTCGACTGGGTAGCGAAGGCCCATAGTAAAAATCTGCTTCCTTCAAATTGGATGTCTAAACCCCCTCAACCCCTGTAGGATTTATTTTGTTTCGAATCTGTGAATGCTAGTTTTTGTAATCCCGTTTCAATCGAATGAAAGTAGTACCGTATTTTCGACAAAAAAAAAAATGGTAGTCATAGAATTGAAACTAGCACAAAAACGAAGAAAGAACGAAACAAACGCCGAAACTGAGTGCTGTTCATTGATACGCCGCTGCGCACTCAATAAAAGAGGCATATTTACAAATCTTTGAATTCATATCCAAGCTACAACGGCCTAAAGTAATGCTTTCGATGTTCAACTCAATCAACGCGAATCAGGATATCACTAGCATCACTTAAAAGTGGGGACTTTCAACACAGTATCATCCCTATCAATGAGCTCAAACACGCAGACATTTCCTGCACGCAGAGGAGTTTCGATCACAACTGCCCACCAATGGGTGGAGAAGGACATGTCCAAAGTTCCTCTAGCCTGTCCCTGGCCTCTAATTCACTGACCACAATCTAACCGAATACCGAAGAGTTGATATTTGTTAATATGTCGCCTGCCGAATCCAACCGGAAGACCGGAAGACGGAAGACCCCGGACACATACATGTTTTGAACAGCCAAAACATGAAAATTTTTATATTGAACATGAGGTACATCAGTGACAATGTCAGCTCCAGCTCTTAGTAGGCTATTGGTACGACATTGTAGGATCACCAGTTTGAAAAGGGGATGTTCTGAATCAATATTGCTGGCCAATTTAGGTTATATGAGAGGCCTTGAAAGTGTAGGACCATGAAAATCCAGCTCAGAATGGCTCACTCTTCATGTAGACGGTTCAATCCCACCTGTAGCAAAACATGAGAACTTAATAGACATTGGCGTTGAATGTCTCTTTAATTGACTGCCTATGGAAAGATTTAGCATAGATTGGAAATTACTGTTATCATGAGAACCAAATTCACTTCTGTTAATGTGAAGGAATTAATTACAAATGCTCTTCCTACCAAATTTCACCAACATGCAAAAGACTTGCACAAAATCTTCAAGAATATTAAGAGAGATGACGAAAAGCATGTACTGCAAGTTGAAAGTCCAACTGAAACCTTAAAGAAGCACCTACTCTGTTAGTTTCTTTCCAAAATGGAAGTTACAGAATTGAGACTAGCGCAGAAAAGAAGAAAACATAAACAGAAAAGAATCTACTTTTCATTGATTCACAACTACTGAGCAAAGGAGGCATAATTAGGAATTCTGGATTTATATGGACGCTCTAAATCGGTTCCTTTCCGGCACTAATGAAAATGGAGATGTGGAACACAACGTCACCTCTATCAATGAGATCAAAAACACAGTATTTCCCATACGTGGATGAGTTCTTCTGAAAATACGGGCCAACCAACAGCGAAGGACACCCGAATTTCATGCATATAGCATAAGAGCTTCACTGGCCACGATCTGTCTGAAAACCTAAGAGTTGCCATTTCCTAGTTTTCTTGAATTTGTTGCTTTGCAAAACGACCAGGAAAGTACTGCACATATGCACTTGTTTGAACAAACCACTGTACGCTAAAAGGAGGACATCACATAAGAATACACTCGCAAAAAAAAAAAAAAAAAAAAAAAAAAGCCCATGATGTAAATTCATGCCCATGTTTGCTAGTTCAGGAGCTTTAATCAACAGCCTTAATAGGCTCATGAAAGTCATCGATCTTAACCTGCAATCTAAAGCATTCTTGAAGAAGTGGCTGTCCATTAATATAGCTACTGTCAGTTAGTTCACCATTCAAGTGACTGCCCATTCTTTCACTTATTCAAGTGAAGGGCAATCCCAACCCGATCACCGTCTTTACTTATTCATTTTTTCCTGGTTCCATGTTACTCCATCATTAGGATTCTCACGGACGCTTTGAGAAAAATAACATGCCATATAGTTTCCAAAACAAACCAAATCAACTTGGGAATACACAGTCTCTATGCACGTTTTATAGCAATCGTAATTGAACAAGAGATCTTAGTACTTACTCTCGTGATCTTGCTGTGTCACCACTTTGAAGAAGGGATGCTCTGAATCAAATTCACTGGCTAATTCAGGAGAAGTGAGGGGCGTTAGAGGTGTAGGTCCACAAAACACCAGCTCATAATGGTTCACTCTCTGTTTAGACCGTTCATTCCTACACTGAGCTAAAAATGAGAACTTTAATAGTCTTTAGTATAAGCATTTCTTCAATTGACTTGCTATGAAAAGATCCATGCATAGATTGTAAATTATAATTATCATGACAATCAAAATTCAGACAATTTGACGGAAAATACATTACAAGTGTCTTCACATCCGAAGAGACAAACTACCCAGTATTCCCACCTAAATCATCATGTACCAAACGAACCACAAAAGTCTTGTTAAAACGATTTTGAGTCTATTTATAAATAACAAAGAAAAGAAAGTGTACTTGTCAGTGATGCAGCACAACCATATAAGGGAGGCACAATTGCAAACCCGGAAGTCAAGTGACACTTCGAGTACTCACTTCAAACAATGTAAATCACGTCCACCGGAAACACTCTGCACATGTACATACTTGAACAACCAAGACATGAAATTGTTCGAGTGGAATGACAAATCCAAGGATAATATTGGAAGGCAAAGAGCAAGAAGGCAATGATTTGAAGTTAAAGAAATCCAAGGATAAATTTATCCTTTTGAAAGTGCTCGAGGATGAAAGAAATTGCTAGCTAACATCTTTTCCAGGACATGTTATTAATGAGTATTGTTCTAGTAATCTATTGGACTATATTGTAAACGCTATATGGATGGAAAAAAATCTTCAACAAGTGGACATCAACTGCGAGGATGAAATGAGCTCTAACACAGCGTCTCTTAGCCTAACGACATGGAAAGTTCCTGTATGGAATTCGACTAAAACATGATAACAACAAACTCAAGGGGATAATTAGCCAGTAGATTAAGATTCACACCTTGAAAATCTCGTGATGACCATTTTGAACATTCGTCTCTGCCCCAACTCCATGCTGATTCATGTGCATAGGAACTGCCATGAACTTCGCAAACCTGATCAGATTCCATTGCCTTGCAAAGACGAGGACACTTGGGCCAACACAATTCATCCCCCAAGACTTCAAGCTCAACCGAAACACAACAGCAATCGCCGGCATGTTCCACTTTCGGCGAGACAAATCCACAAGTCCTGAGGCTCGATTCCTCTCATCCCCACTGATTCGCGGATAGTCTATCTCAGATGTGCTTCTAGCAAATATGATTACATCGAAAATGGAGTCCCCTTTAGATTTGAAGACCAAAAATCTGCCACCATGGATAGGGTGATGCTCTGCAAAATTCATTCCAACCCTTTGACAACCAAACCATCTCATCACATGTTTCCAATTCTACAGGCGAAATAATTGCACTATTTGACACTCTCATAAGCATCCCTTTTGAGAGATTCTCACCACAGCCTCTTTTGTATTCCCTGAGGGAAAAATAAAACCCATAGTCTTAATATGCCTACGATACTTGATTTCAACATAACAAGAATGCATAAATCAAAAAGAACATCCTGAAGCACAACCTTTTTCTGTTCATTCAGATTTGAATGTGGAATTAACGAGTGTGTGCATCTGGATTATTATGAACCTTACAAACCCAATCAGAATACTGAATTTATTTTGGACCAGCCAAAAGTGACACTTCCAGAGTTCATCTCGATCAAAGTAAATCAAGTCCTTACCAGCACTAGTCAATATGTAGACTCTGCACACAACATCATCCCTATCAAGGGGAGTAAACACACAAACATCCCCCACATGCAGACCAGCAGAAAAGAATGCCCCCAAATCGCATCCATAGCTCCTCAGCTTCACCGGCTATGACCTGTCTGAATACCTGACAGTCACAATTTGCTTGTTTTCCGGAATATTATTGCCTGATGAATTGAACAGGAGCAGTCTGCCATGTACATGGTTCGAAAACCAACATATGGTGAAAAAAGACCAAAGATAAGCACATAGTAATGAGAGAATCAAAATTAGAAACAGCAAGTTTAAGGCGGTAGTTGCAAGTTTCATGAGTTTTAATAGACAGTAAACAATATAATGAAAGTCATCAATCTTAATCTGCAATCCGCTGTCAAATGTCAAAATAATCTATGCTCCTAGAGTGCAAGACGGTAAACATTCAGAAGAAGCCTTCCATGTCCTATGCACACACGCACACATGAATTTGAGCCACACAGACCACAAGCGCAGGGGAAAAGCAAAGCCATCGATGACTGGATTATGGATGGAATGGAAGATTTTAATTGAAGCTGCTCAATTCTTTCAAGCGCAGCTCAAAAGGAAGCCGCAAAAGTTTCAATTCGTATTGGTCCTGCAAGTGGACTGAAACGGCATGTCAAATATTTATCTCAATGAAATAACTCCGGTACTCACCAGCTTTGAGACTTTGAACACAATATCATCTCCATCGAAGAGCATGAAATACGCATAAATCTCCCTACACGGACTTGTTTCTCTCGCAAATGCCCTCCTACCGGCAGAGAAGACGGCCACATGCTTGTGTGGAAATCTCCTTACGAAAACTAGCTTCCGACTTCAACCAACTGACGCACAATAAGACATGAGAATCAGAAGAAATTCTGGCAGACCGGAGGATGATGAGTGAAGGAGCGGGAACTTAAAGAGTATGATGTTGACGAAGTGAGGACTGTCGAGACTCGGCGGTGCGATCTCCGGCGTCGCACTTTCGTCTTCTCTCCAGCAATGGTTGGAGGGCGCGACGCACTGTTCAGCTCGCAAGAGAAAAGTCCGATGGGGGTTCGACTTTTCTTCCTCCTCTCCAGAGGAAGATGGAAGAAGGGAAAATGAAAATTGTGAAAGACGTCAAATTTCAATTGGATCTAACTTGCCTCATTTTTATTGCGCATGTATATCTGTTTATCCCAACAACTTTTGTATCGCTCTATTGAGATCATCCTCCCAGTTGCGGTCCCGGTGGTATCCAAACAGTGTCTCCCTATGTAGACTTCACCGTTAGAGAAGATGTTCATTTTGGGGGCACTCTTCCACTGCAATCCAAAACAAGGATGAAAAACTCAAGATGCAACTTGTGGGAGAGGACAGGGGTGAGCAAAAAAATCATGATCCACCCAAACCGGCCTGGACCGTACCCAACCAGCCGATTTTGGATGGTAACCAATGGATACGGTCCGGATTCCAATTCCAATTTTATGGAACCAAATGATGACTTAGGTTCGGTTATCGATTTCAGTGAGAACCATCCAACCGGCCCAACCGGACCGGTCCTTTTATATAGTACAAATATATATTCTTTTGAAATAATTTTTGCAAATATTACAATGATTGTTATCTTGCATATTGAAATTTTTTCATATGACAATGGTACTAAATCGTTGTCCACATTGTTATCTTGCATTATTGAAATTTTTCCTCCCTCAACCGCTAGAGATTGGTTCCTTTTTCTTTTTTTAATTGATGTTGGTGCTTGGTAGGACCATAATCGAATCCAACCGGAAACCGGACCGGTGGTTGTTTTTGGGTGGATTTATGAAACGAACGGATAATTCACGGTTCACATTTTGCGGAACCGGTCCCTAACGGGTGGCTCTCGGTTCTAGGATAAAAATCATCCATCCTGGAATCGATCACCCCTAGTATAGGAGAAGCACTCTAGACTTGGCATATTTTCCAGTCTCAAGTATTGAAGCTTTCCAAAGGAAATCACTTTTCCTTCTCCATTTCCATCGTCTGCCATTGTTTCTTTCATTCTTTCACATCCTCGTTATAGTCATCTCCTTAAGATGCACCAAATTTGTGATCGTTGAAGCTGTTACTAAACGTACCAATCCAGAGGAATTCTTCACCACTAGCTTCGTCAAATTTTGAAAGGATGTCACGGCCGGAAATAATGTCATCAAACTAGAACAATCCACGACCTCGAGTGTTTCGATGCTCCGAAGAACTTTCGACACTAAATAGTCTTCTCTCCACACGCGCTTTAGCTTGTGCAGCTTACTCAACTTAAGCTCTTTTAAATATTCAAGCACCAGATGTTTTCCCTCGTCAACAAGCCCTTGGTCGGGAATATATCTTCAAAGGAGCTACAAAAGACCTCGGGACTTTTCAGATTTTCAAACCTCTCTAGGAGGAATTTGGGAGGAAAGGCAACATTTTCCTCATGAAAGCATGCCAATGTTAATGCTTTAAGCTTGCCAAAGATGTCATCTGAAATTTTTCTATCCTGTATCTCAATGTCTTTATGGACTAATAAAAGTCTCTCTAAGTTGAGAAAGTCCTGTTATATTGCCAATTCAAAGAGAGAAGCAAATTCAATTAGAGGTTCAGCAATAAATCGCTAGCTGTAAAACGTAAGCCTATTTCATCTGATTTGCGTGATAGGTGGCCATCTTCTTACAATTCATTAAATCTAAAGAGCTCTGCATACAAATCTCAAGTAGAGGATCGTAGGGTGACTCCAAATTCCAGAGCTCTCCAACTCACCAAATTCTTCTTATATTAGATATATCTCATCCGGAATTTTTTTGTAATGAGGTGCACTCGTAATGTTTCTAAAAATTATGGGGTCCACAAACTGAAAAGTGTGCTTAATATATAAGAGATATCTTATGTCATTTGCAAACCCACAGGTAAGGGGTTTCACGATTTCTATAGTATTATATTCTTACGTGATTATGTAGCGGACATGAAATATAATGGGCGAATTAAAAAATAAGTTATAAAAAAATTTGTTTGAGTTTATTTTTCTTAGAGTTTGTTGAAAAAAATAAAATAGAGCATATAAGTACAATGTGAGACATGTGTCAACAATGGAGAGAATCTCGTGTGAAATCCTCATTGACTTCCCCAAGGAGCACCATTAGATAAGAGTAGATTATGAACATATTGTACAATCAACACAAAGCTGTTATTATTTTTTTAGTTCCACGTAATGGACTATCTCATGTGTTTCCACAAATGAAAAGTATAGTTGAGATATTAAAAATATCTTATGTTGTCGACAAACTGATTGGCAAGGGAGATCATATTTTCCGTAGTATCATAACGTGACGTGATTATGTAGAGGACATGAGATAAATGGGTAAATTAAAGAACTAAATAGAAACCGAGAAAAATTAGTTGTAACCATACCCTCTCAAACGAAGAATGTGCTTCTTGGTCCAAAAGATCTTGTTGATCGTTTCACTGAGTGCACTTGTTCATGGATGTTGAAAAAGACAACATGTTCATTTTATCATAGTAAGTCACTCGCAATTCCTCCAAGAATAGCCAATTCAAAGTGGGCAAGCTAGGGCAGAAGGTCTTAAGTCGTGGCATATCATGTAACACCAAAGAAGTTAGTTTCGGAAAAAGAACTGGAGCAATACTGGAGTGTGGAGTGCCATCTCCATTAGCGACTATTCCCTCGATCCTACAAGACTCCACTTGAAGCTTCTCAAGTCAGGTTAGACTTGTAGCCACCCAATGCGGAAACAGATTTTCAAGGCTCTGGCAGTTTTTGGCCTTCACTTCCAGCAGAGAACCAAAAAGTGAGAGTTTCTAGAGGATTGTCGGTCCATATTTTGCTTAAATTGTCCATGCGAGAGAGAACCATCCCCTTAAGCCCAAGAAATTGTACCTGCCATATTGAGAAAAATGACACAATGAACGTGATTAGGTTAAAGTTATGACCTCAAAGGAGGAGTTTCCAAAGTTCCCTAGCTCTCACAAATCATGAGAGTGCAAAAGCTTGTTAGTGACCTAAATGCTTTCATTTCAGTTGATTGATGACTAAAGCCTAGTACGTTGATAAATGCATTTATAACAACTAGTACGTTGAGCATGGGCTTTTGCATGGTTCAATTGAAGTAGCTTGCACTGATCATTCCCAAGTTTAGAGCACTCCAAGAAGAACATGCAATTTGTCAGATTTGTTTGCACTTATCTTTATATAGAACTAACTTCTTTATATTCACTTATAATTAATTTGAAACTGGAGCCCGACACTAGTCAATGCGTCTTCTCCCGACAGAGACCATTTTCTCTAATTACTATGAGCACCTCTACTTATTCAACACTAATTCTAATTGCCAGCATTGCTTGTGGATCTTCTAATTAGTAAAGTTCACTAATGAGAAGCGTCATGAAAATTCGATGGCAAACAATATATATATATATAAAGAAACTGAAATTGTTTACAAGTTCCGTCCATATTATGTACGGAAATTTTTGTGTTGAGAGAAAATAAATTCGTAACAGGTACGGCCAACATAACGACTTCAAGAAACAACCTATGTTATGATCTTAGAAAAAGCAAATGGGGTAAATTTACTAGTTCTACATTGAAAAGGTTCGGATCCAACTACTGGCAAAAATTGGGTGTGTAAGACGAAACCAATTTCTTATCCTTGATTGATGCTGTGTTCTAAGGAATTTATTTTTTTGCAAAAAAAAAAATACAACAAAACAAAATTGGATGTTGCGTTGGTTGGAACGAAAATTTGTTTCATGTGACGCGTGTGAAGCACCATTTTGTTCCCTCGTTCCAACTACTGGCATTCCATTCATTTGACTTGATGACTTCTCCGATAAACAAAAGCATTTGATTAAGAAAAAGAAGACTAACCTGTGGAGTGAAAAGTGAAGGCGTGCTATGCTCCATATCCATTGAAGACTGCCAAGTCAAACTTCTCATTTTGGGCTAATGGGCAACCTTCAGATAATATAATTAGGGACAATCCAGCGCATGATTCTTTCCCGATAGGGAACTAGTCACACTACAAAAAAACAAGGCTTTAGCCACAAAATTTGCCACGAAAATTTTGGCAAAATTAATCGCTAATGGATTTTGCGACATTTAATTTTGCCACGAAAAAAAATTCGCGGCTAATACGGCGTCGCAAAAATTAGCGACGAAAAAATGAAATTTCGTCGATAATTTGCGACAAACATAGTTCGTCGCCAATTTGCAACGAAATCCTATCGTCACGATTTGCGACAACATTTGCGACGAATCGCAAATGGCGTTAAGTCACAAAAATTATTGACCAACTTTAAAGTTTTAGCAAGGTGTTAGCAACGGATTTTGCCACAAAAATTGAGCAAAATTTGTCGCTAAACTGATTTGCAACGAAAACAATTCGTGGCCAATTCGTCATCGCAAAATTTAGCAACAAAAAATCCACATTCGTCGATAATTTGCCACGAACTTTACGACAAAAACAATTCATGGTGCCATCAAACCGTTGCCATAAACCCTTAAAGGAAACAGAACACTAGACCTAATAGGACATTGAATTATAGCACAACAAACATTGCATTGAACGGCCACTTACTTGAGATTCAATCTAGGCTTATTAAGGAGATGCGCTTGGAACTTGACCGGTCAAATTATTGTTTTGCAAGAAACTGAATGACAACAAGCACAAGACATAAGATTCATACCCTGCAAGTTACATCAAAATCTTAGCGAGAAGATGAAATGCAGGCAACGCAGTAAGCGTGAAGCAAGAGCTACACACTATACATCCATGTCTCGAACAAAGCGGTGAAAATACCGTATGAGCAAGATGAACAAAAGTTGATGACGACCGTGCTCCCCAAACCAATTCCACCAATAGTGCTCAGCTTCCTCAACTAAAAATTCGGAAAGACAAACGATTAGACAAACCAAACAAACCCCTCTTTCGAAGCAATAGTGCCATGAGCTCAATCACCTAAGGAGGGGCGTTGGGTCAAGAAAATAGATGGGGTTGAAGAGAGGGTCGCGGTGCGGTATGGATAGAGGGAGAGGCGGGGTTCTCGGCCGGGGCTGCGGTTGGAAGCCAGCGACAGGGACGTGGTGGAGCGACGAGAGGGTGAGGTGACAGTGGGCCGAGTGCTCGAGGCCGAGAGGGTCCGGGCGCGGCTTCGGTGGGTGTCGAGGTCCGACGAGATGGGATCTTGCACGTCGAGTGAGGGGGTTGAGTGAGGGGCCGCGATGGAAGCGAGAGAGAGGCGAGAGAAGACGATGAAAGGAGATAGGGTCTCGGACGCGCCTCCCTTTTCCTTTGTCGGAGTGACCTTTCCGACGAATTATTATTCGTCGTAAATCGGCGACGAATACGTAATTGGTCGCTAATTTGCGACAAGAACAAGGTATTCGTCTCTAATTTAAGATGAAAAATACGTATTCGTCGCTAATTTTGTGACGAAAAGATAATTCATCGCAAATTAGCCACCATCACATTTTGTAGCTAATTATTCGTCGCAAAATTAGCATTTTAAATTTAGCGACGAATTATATATTCGTCGCTAATTTGTGAGAACATTGTTTCGTCGCAAAATTAGCGTTTGTAAAGTTAGAGACGAATTTGTTTATTCGTCGCTAAATTTGCAATGAATTATCTTTTTGTCGCTAATTTGCGATGAAAAGCTCTTTTTTGTTGCTAATTTGCGACGAAATATCGGTTTAAAGCGCTAATTAGAGATCATATGGCAAGTATACGCCCTAGTTAGCGACGAAAATTTCTGTCATTGCTATTTTCGGCGCAAATTAGCGATGAATAGAATTTGTGTCACTAAATTAGTGTCCAAATTAGCGACGAAAATGCTATTCGTCGCTAAATTACCGACGAAAAATGTAATTCGTCGCTAAATTAGCAACAAAAAATGAAATTCGTCGCTAAATTTGCGACGAAAAACTGGTTTTGTCGCTAATTTAGCGCGACCAATTTAGCGAAGAATTGGCTTGTCCGTCGCTAAAATAAAAAAGAATAGAAACGAAACGAAAAACGATTGATCTCTAGGGAGTTTGAAGAACACCGGGTCGCGATACATCAAAACTAAGAGATGATGAGAGCTTTAGCGAAAAAACCTCACAAGAATAGGTTTGCCACGGATCGAATTCGGCCCCTTCGGAGAAAACGGGGTAGACCCGAAACGATGACGATGACCCAAGAATGTTTCGTGAGGCCAAAATCAAGCTTGTGGTGAAATGAGACTGGAGAACGCAAGGGAAAAGAGCCAAGGGACCTACGCAATGGCTTGTGGTGGAATGGGACTGGAGAACGAAAGGGAAATGGCGTGTTCGACGATTTGGGTGAAGGCGAGAGGGTGAATGAAGAAACTTACGGGAAGTCCGGAAAATGAAAATTTTGGAAGATTTGGCGGGATGGGTTTACATTTTGCGACGAACATGTTTCGTCGCTAATTAGCAACGAAAATAATTGTTCGTTTCTAATTAGCGACAAACCGAAGTTCAACGCTAAGTAGCTAATTAGCAACGAAACAGGGAGTTCATCGCTAATTAGCGACGAAAATAGTTATTCGTCGCTAATTAGCAACGAATTTTACTGTTCGTCGCTATTTAGCGAGCGACGAAAAGAGTTATCCGTCACTAATTAGCGACGAAATGAGTAGTTCCTCGCTAATTAGCGACGAACCTGTATTTTGTCTCTAATTAGCCATATATTTATGGTATATGAAACAAAAACTTACACCCCATGTATTGTCTTCCCTTCTAATCGATACATGAATACTAATTCAATGCATGTATCAATATTCATTAAAAACGAATAAGCCTCAATTCCAATAGATTATATCTTCTACTAAAATATTCAATGAGGAAGCGAAGCCCTTTTGAAAGAAGCTATCTAGGAACAAAAGGAACGCTTTCTACTTCAGGGAACAAGGATAATAGAAATAAATGAATTGATCGCTCTTCATTTTTGCTTATTAATGTAATCTTTACTTAATTAATAATATATTCAATTTTTAATTTAAATAATATTCGCTCTATTTTCTTTTTCTATTTAAAAGAATGAATATAAATTAATAGAAAATAGAATATAAGAAATAACATAAATAAGCTAAGCTAAACGACGTATTATAGGTGTTTCTTATTTAATCATTCACCGTTTGAAGAAAGAAAGAATCCCAAAGAATCGATCTTTCATTTATTTGTTGAATCTCTCTTTGATTGATCAATGTGTAATATTCCAAATCCTCATTACTAATGGAATTGAAATAATCTCTAGATTGATCGAAGATCCTTTCAATTGGCTAGAATTCGTTACTTGAACAAAACTAGATCTTGTATAATCATATTGAATATTTGACGATACATTCCATACCTTGCTAAAAAACTGATCCTTGTTTACCAACCACACATTGTCTAACCAAATCCAATTATCTCTCGATATGTTCCTCAAAAAATCCAATTCGGGCAGATTTTTCCCCCAACTAACGCCTTTCTTAAGTTTTCATGATATTTTATTAGTCAAAATAAAAAAGAAATAATTTTTCCCAATTTTGAAAAAAACTTTATTTTTTCGATAATGTTTTTGAAAACTTCATTAATTGATTTATAACATCTCTTATTCGGATAGTATCTTATTCATCTTAGAAGAAAGAATCGATCGATTTCATTTTTCTGAATGACACAATTACAATATATATTTATGGCGATTTAATATTATGCAAAGCAAATCGTTTTCGAATAGATCCTTACTCTACTCTATTTAGTATCTCATCAAAGTTAAATATTTTTCTAAGCTATATTTTATCAAAACAATTGACCTCTATTTTTTGTTTGTTCACTACTTTATATATGTAATAAATATAAAAAAAGGTTCTAATAAACATGGAAAAAATATAAATTAGGGATAGTAATTAGCGACGAAATTGTTATTCGTCGCTAATTAGAGACGAAAATGTCTGTTCGTCGCTACTTAGCGACAAAAACAGTCGTTCGTCGCAAATTAGCGAAGAATGACAATTTTCATCGCTAAATAGTTTTTCGTCGCTAAATGCTTAGCAACAAATTTGCGACGAAATTTGGTTTTCGTTGCTAAATGCTCAATAGGAGGTTAGCGACAAAAAACACTGTTCGTTGCTAATTATTATTATTATTTTTATTTAAATTTAAATCGTATTAGCGATGAATAATGCATTTCCTCACTACATTAAATAGTGATTCGTCTCTAAATTGAACATTTTCTTTCTTATTTTTATTTCTATCATATTAGTGATGAAAAATACATTTCGTCGCTAAATTACCGACGACAATAGCGATTCGTCACTAATTTTAATATTTTCTTTGTTATTTTTAGTCATAGTGCTAATTTTGCGACGAAAATAACAATTCGTCGCTAAATTGAATATTTTATTTTTTATATTTCTATCATATTAGCGACGAAAACCATGATTCGTCGCTACATAGTGCTAATTTTGCGATGAAATCGACGTTCGTCGCTAAATGCTCAATAGGAGGTTAGCAATGAAAAACACTGTTCATCACTAATTATTTTTTTAATTATTTGTTTTATTTATATCTATTAGCAACGAATAATACATTTCGTCGCTAAATTAGCGACCAAAATAGTGATTCATCGCTAAATTTAACATTTCTTTGTTATTTTTGTTCATAGTTCTAATTTTGGGACGAAAATAACCGTTCGTTGCTAAATTGAATATTTTCTTTTTTATTTATATTTCTATCATATTAGCGACGAAAACCATGATTCGTCGCTACATAGTGCTAATTTTGCGATGAAATCAACGTTCGTCGCTAAATGTTTAGCAACAAATTTGCGACGAAATTGGTTTTCGTCGCTAATTGCTCAATAGGAGGTTAGCGACAAAAAACACTGCTCGTAGCTAAATATTTTTTCATTTTTATTTTTATTTTTTTAATTTTATTAGCGACGAATAATATATTTCGTCGCTAAATTAGAGATGAAAATATTATTCGTCACTAATTTTAATTTTTTCTTTATTATTTTTATTCATAGTGCTAATTTTACGACAAAAATAATAGTTTGTCGCTAACTTTTAAGAAAAGAATTTGTGACGAAAAAAGACGTTCGTCGCTAATTAGCGACGAAACGTAGCCTTTCGTCGTTAATTGGCGACGAATCCTATTTTCGTCGCAAAGGATATAGCGATGAATAATATTTTCATGGCTATTTTCATTGCTAATGTGCGATGAAATTTTTTTTTGGCCATTTTCGTCGCAAATTAGTGATGAAATATTTTTCGTGGCTATTTTCGTTGCAAATTAGCGACGAAAAATATTTCGTGGCCATTTTCGTCGTAAATTAGTGACGAAATTTTTCCGTCGCTATATTCGTTGCTAATTACCGACGAATTGTTTCATTGCTAATTTAATCGCTAATAGTGACTAATCTTGCTTTTGTCGCTATTTTCGTCGGAAATTAGCAACTAATTTTTTTCGTCGTAAATTTTTAGTGGCTAAATCCACGTTGTTTTGTAGTGTCAAATTGGGCAACCATTTCAGTGTCATCGAAATAAGATTGGGGAATGTGATCTTCTCCATTGCGCTTCCCTGCCCTTCTTCCTCTTCGGTCACTCCTTCCATCTGATCACACTCCCTTATTCCCATATAAGATAGGTTGGCAAGGCACCAAGCCATCGATGGAGTGAAAGCGCGTCTCAAGTTGCTGCATTTATAAAGAGTTAGACGACATAGACAATTGAAGCGCATCGTTCCTTGAAGATCTTTGTTCCAAAGTTGCCTCAACTTTGGTAGATTGACCAAGTCCAAGTACAGTAAGCAAGGTAGCACCTTAGTGCTTTCCACAGCCTCAAGCTCTTTAAGATTGAATATTTCTTCCAAAGACTCGCAATCGCGCACTTGCAAGCTTGCCATTTTCTCTAAAACAAGTGTCAATTCGGATGGCATAGCATTAATAAATGATGGACACTTATCCACCCTCGGGGCTCTTAATTGCCATGATGATTTGACAGGATTATGTTCGTTGTGCCACTTTTCAATGAACACGGGAACTCAAATAGCCGCAAAAGCTTTGCCTTGGCACCCGTAGCGTGCCAGAAAAACGCATCATTAAACCTAAAATTCTAGTTAGCAAAAAAGCAATTATTTTATAATGGAAAACATCCAATTGCATGGAATTTAGTAGCTGACGCATACCATTTCTTTAAACATATTTTGGATGGTGATGTTGTGGTTTTCCTTTAAAAAAACACTCATGCATTGTTGGTCCATAGGAATTTTGCACACGTACGCATACTCTATCTAGCTTTGGCGCCTTTATTAGCCCCTCAGAGAAGGACTTCATCTTGGGACATCCAGCCAAAATGACATCTTCCAAGTGAGGGAACGTCAAAGAGCATCCACCTGGGCTGAAACAGCTCAACTCTACCAACCCATCCAGCTCTATAAGCTTCAACTGACTGAAAGCCACTTTGCACCTCTCCTCACCTTCCTCATCATGAAGGACTTCTGTCAATATTGTACAATTACTTATCCTCAATTCTGTGAGCGCCACCAAATTTTTAGCTATTGTCTTTTTTTTTTTTGTTAATCAAGGATCCGCAGGTTTACGCAATGGCTTGCGCCCGCGTCGCACCTCGAGGGGAGCTAGCACAGCGGCCCACCAGCTATGGCCCCTCACTTAAGTCACGAAGTCGAGTTGGGAGTTTCGAACCAGTGACCTGACTAGGAATAGCACGCTCTCAACCAACTCGCCTTTTTCAACTATTGTCGGTGTGAACATACTTGAGAACCCATCACAATGTGACACAACTAGAGTCTTCAAACGTTTAATATGTCTAGAAAATGGTAATATTACTTTTTGCTCATGACTAGGGCCTTCCATGGCTTCCATATTGCTGCTTGGCTCTTCTAGATAAGATTCATGTACGACTAGCTCTTTCAAGTTGGTTAAACTCTCAATAAAATGACTTGTGGATATTGCAGATTCTTTGGAGAGATGATGAAGCTTAAGAGCTCTAAGCTTGCACAAGAATTCTTCATCATGGAAATCCCCATGCCATATCTCCATCCGTTCGCATAAATCCAATTCGAACTATTGGAGGTTAGGTAATGTGCCCTAAGATGGTAATCCAATCAGAAGTTAAAGCCAGCTTATTTAAAAGAGTACTCAGGTATTATGACTTTAGTCCTGCATATAGCACACAATAACTGCATTTTAAGATGCTGACTCTTATGTGATTCATCGGAAGGAACATCACAGAAACATATCGCTAATCTCTTAAATTTGACATGTGTCCGTATTAAACTTAAGTAACTCCTTACATCCACGTTTCTAAAGATATATCCCCCTTGTGAAAATAACTTTGCATCCATTACAGTCACAATTGCACAAAGTTCAATGATTAATGTCAACAATAATGTCAAATCTTTCCATTTTTAGCATATCATCGGTAATCGTTATATACTCAAATAATGCAACACACTTGTACCATGGTAAGATCCCAACACATGCCGACGTGTTTTCATCTTTGTGGCACTTAGGAGAGAGCTAAACCATCAGAATTATCCTAAATCTTTATTGAAAGGGATCAACGAAAATGCATTTGATTCATCTGACAATGTGATGTCTCCATATTGAAATATTTCTATGGTATCAAATTAAGTCTTTCTGTTTACATCTTCGTATGTAGAGCTACTTGTAAGATGCTTAGTTGTGGCCATAAGGATCACTTCAAATATCCACCATTGAATCAAAACAAATAATCTGGGGTCGTATCTTTTCTATCATGAAGAGAGGCTGTTTATGACGTGGCTCATTCTCAATTGAGGAAGCAAGTATGTCTACTTTGTTACAACCATCCACCCTCAAGGTCTTTAATGCCGGCCAATGGGAAGTATGTGTTCCGGTGTAGAGGCACTTCAACTCTGTCAAATTCATAAGCTGGAGGATGGTTAAATTTAGGAATACAAACCAGGGAACTAGTAGTCCTTCTTCCTTCTCGATGAATCTGCAACTCCTGAAGTTACATTAGATCACTGGCTACTGAGGCTGGAAACAGAAAGGTGAGGCTCTCGTAGCTCCAAAGTCTAACAGAACGTAGACACTGGAACTTAAATCGACAGTGGAGTTCATTATCCCATACACGCTTTAGCTTTGGCAATTGTGATACCGTCAGCTCTTTTAATGGAAGCGCAACAGGATGTCCATCCAGAGGATTTAGTGGCTGAAATTTGAAAACAAGTTCAAGGGAACCACATACTTCTACCTCTAGACTTTCCAGGCTCAGGAGCCGTCCTAGAATGAAAGAATAAACAACGTTCACAAGCTTTGTGCATTTTTTTCACAGTAAGCAATTTTAGCTTGGAAAAGAATTCTCAGCAACTTGATCGTCCCATATAATCTTGATGTTATCCACGCCAGTGATACCTAATGTCTCCAAGCAAGGGAACTCAACCTGCGAGATATTTGCTCAAGGAATTGGTGATTGAGTTAATCATGAACTTCCAAGATGTAAATATAGATGGTGCCAAGACGTATAATGAGAATCCACAGAATTGATGAGGTTGCACAAAAGAAAAAGAAGAATAAAATAAAATAAAAGTTAGTAACAAAATCTCCATACTATTGTCGAGGACACTCTGGGACGAGAAGGCTATCAGAATTAATGAGACAAAACAAAAAGTAGGAATTGCGTGTAATAAATTCAAAATGGCATTAACAAACGTTATGAATAGTATACAAACTGATGAAAATAATTATACTAAAATTGAAATTATAGTAGCAGAATAACATAACTGAAAAAAAATGGAATCGATACAAATAAATACCGAGGCTCGTGTTCGACACGGTTTCCTTAAAACAGATTCGTCCCCTCTAGTACGTGCTTGAGGTTTCATGAATGCCTGTCTCCTAGGATACAACGGTTGGCAACGAAGAAGATAGCACAACACTTCAAAGCTTTCGGCGAACTTAAAGAAACCGGAACCGAACACTATCGAAAGGGCAATGCAGATGCAGAGAATAGAAAAGAGAGGGAGAAGATTTTCTGGTGCAGAAAAAAGAATGGGAAGCCATCTACTCATAGGGCAAGTGGGGCATTTCAGGAATAAAAAGTAATAATGGCTGACTAAATCTACTGTTATAATATTAATTCTGTAACATCAATGCCATTAATCTGCTGTTACTCACTTGATTCAGCGATTGTTAGAAAAAAAAAAACTTTAATATGCGATTACTCAATTGATTCAGCAGCTGTTACAAAAAAAAAAAACTTGTAACAATTTGAGTTGGAAACAAAATAAACCGAAGGCAAAAAATAGGCTTTTCTCGAGGCCCACTTTTCGGTCCCCGCATTCGTGCGCCGCACCCAAGTTTCAGCTCGTCGGGCCTCCGTTGAGGCCTAGGATTTGCACCCCTCACTCGCGCTTGCGCGCGAGGCATAGTGCTTATGCTATGATAGTTACCACTTCAAAGAAGGGTAACTATTTATAAAGCACTCTAAAGCCTTTTTCTTTTCAATGTGGGATTAGTGTTTTTCACTTCCCACTTCCAACTCAAAGGTGTTCTTGAGCATCAATTTCTCATTCATTCACCATTCAATTTATCCCATATTTCCAACATTGCGAACAGATGCTATCGATAATGGGCAAAATGATAATTTCAATATGCTGATATACACTCATGCAATCACACATGAGTCAGTCCCTCATTCATCCCGAACTTAGAAAAAATCTCTCCCTTCTCTTCAATTTAGTCAAATTCCTGTAATAATCAAATCACACTTTGTGCACCATTTCGAGAATTACATGCATGGAAGTGTCCAGTGAGAACTATGGCGTAAGTTAAAAGCCCCAAAGCCTACGGCGATTAAGAAAAAGCAAAGCTACAAAAGCTGACATATCGCATGTGTCTTGGTGCCCATCATCAACTCCAGTGGTAATCTTGCCATTATAATAGGGCAATCTTGTCTAGTCAACGAAACAGCTAAGGCATTATAAAATTCTTTACTCTTATGATTATAATTACATGGCGCACGCAATGGCTAAGTGCTAATTCAAACACGATACACAAATAACGTGTATCAATGAGATCGGCATAGTTGCTGAGAGTTTTAAGTTTCTTGTAATTGTTGGAAAGCTTTTAGAAATCCTGTTCTGCAATTGTATTACCCATTCATGTTTTGTGCAGGTATCACGAGAGATGTTCTCAACCCATCTTTATGGAAACTATTTCTAGAGAAATTAAAAATAAGAAATTGCAACTCATAAATCATGTTGAAAACTCTTAAACACTCGCACTTGTACATTAACCAGGAAAGAAAAAGGTGGGATCTTGTACAAGTGTGCGTCTTAAAGGCCCCTTCGTCTCCGATTTCTTGAACCTAATTGCTCACTTTCCTCTCCAATGTTTTTTTCAATTGTATAAGCCATACATGTGACGTTGCTGAGAGTTTTAAGTTTCTTGTCAATGTCGAAAAGCTTTTAGAAATCCTACTCGGCACTTATATTACTTTTTCATGCTTACCATAAGAGATGTTTAACAATCCTTAATCAAAAGTAAGGAATTGTAAATCATACGTGCGGGAAACTCTCAAAACTTATGCTTGTATGCTACTCATTTTCTTTTAGATCATTTTAATCAAAGTACACTTTTGTAAGCAATTTAGTTATTTTTTTTTATTTGGCTATGCTTTTTCTTCGTATATTTGATCACCTACCTCTTGGCTGAAGAGTACAGTGGAGCGCGATTTGACGTGGTCCCGACTTCGAGTTTCTTGTGAACCTGCCACTGATTTTCATTGGGCGAAAAGAATGTCATCATTTGTAATGATGAATATATCTACAAGATCTTCAATGAAGAAAATAATAAACCAATCTTACACTTATTGTGAGAGAAGCACGTTATACTTTTCAAACGTACTAAGGTTAAGACGGTTAACATTGGGAATGCCGAGTTTTTGATGTTTCCATTCGCAACCCTTCTTCCTCCATAATGATTGCCTCCATCTTCTTGCTATCCGATAGGCTTAGTTCTCTTAGTTTCGCCGGAGATTTAACCATGGATGGGAAAAACATTGACCTGACGTTATTGCAACCAATGATTTCCAATTTCTCCAATCTCGAAAAGGCAACCTTCGAAATTTGCTCACGGAATTGGCAATTCAATTAAATCTCTAATTCATAGACTTCGCGATGTAAATATAGATGAGCGCCAAAGGAGAGGGGTATTATTATGTTGCACAAAAGGGAAAAAAGAATAAAATTAAAAAAACGGAGTAAGAAAATCACCATACTAGTGTCATTTCTAATTTCCACTCTTTCCTTTGGTAAAGAAAGTGCAATATAGAGCTTAATTTCATTAGTAAGCCAGCTTTATTCCATTTGTAGAATAAATCAAACCCAACGAAATATGCAATCCTTGGCCAATGTATAATGAGAAGTACTGGTTCCATTACCATTCAAAGCAAGCTCTCTCCGCGGAAACGGATAAGTAGTACTCAGACATAATAGCATGTGGGGGCCCACAATTTATATTTCCATGACTCTTCCCCGACGAGGAAACTATCATGTGACAGGAGTCTTGGGCCCCATCGATTTAAACAGGATATCAAATGACAAAAGTTCGTACAAATATATCTATACTATATGCGTGCATGAACATGCATGGAATTCTGTGCTCTAACGGTTATGGCGCCTATGCAATGACTAAATGCTTATTTAAGCACAATACACACGAAAAAATGTGCACCAATTAGGTTAGCATATTATACAGTTTGGGGATAATAACAAAGCTTAGTAACTAAATTCAATGGAATCCATTTCGAAAGATCATAAATTACTTATGAAACTACGTTAATGCCAAAAAAAATTCCCTTCAGTTTTGCTTTATGAAACCCTATTAATATCAATATGCTTGTAGAATGTAAGTTTAAAATAACTCGGAACCTAGCACAAACTAAATTTACATGGATTTCATTCAATTAGTTGGATTTCTACTCAATTAGGGGAAACCGAAGTTTTTTTGCTTTATTTAATTATAGGGAAGGCATGAACGGACAAGGCAATTAGGAAGAAAATGAACTAAAAATAACAAATTGAATAAGCATCATAATATGTGTTAAATCTTATTCCCAAAGGATGGAAAATTGATAAATAATTGATAAATAATTAATACTCTTTTAACAGAAAGTTACATGTCGTCCATTGAAGAATGCAATTTGAGTGCCAACTTGGTCGTTTGAAGTACTTTTCAAGGAGACGACGTGGCGGTGATAAAATTCTTGATATTGTTGGAAATATGTGATAATTTGAAGGGTGAATGAATGAGAAATTGATGCTCAAAGAACACCCTTGAGTTGGAAGTGGGAAGTGGAAAAACACTAATCCCACATTGAAAAGAAAGAAGGCTCTAGAATGCTTTATAGATAGTTACTCTCCTTTTAAGTGGTAACCATCACAAGACAAGCATTATGCCTCGTGCGCAAGCGCAGAGGGGATGCAAATCCCAAGCCTCAACGAAGGCCCGACAAGTGAAACTTGGGCGCGAGCGCACGACCCGGGTATACGAATGCGGGACCGAAAAAATGGGCCTCTGACAAGCCCATTTTTCCTTCCCGGTTTGTTTTATTTCAACTCAAACTGATTCTTTTTTTTTTTGTAAGATCGCTGAATTAATTATGTAAAGGCGATTTAATCGGCCGTTATAATTCATCGATGAGGTTAATGTAGTAACAATTTCTGAATTAATTACATTGTTACATAATTAATATTATAACGGAGACTTAATCAACCGTTATAATTTATTTTCCGAAACACCCCCCGTTGGCCTTTATCTATCTTTTGCGACGAAAAACTTCACTCGGGGTTTTTACTATTCTTTGCATTTTGCATTCCAATTTTGCGATAGTGTTCATTCCCGATTTGTTCAGTTCACCGAAAAGAAAGAAGTGATGTGCTACCTTCTTCTTTGTCGCCAACCGTTGTATCCTGGGAGACAGACGTTCATGAGACCTCAAGCACGTACTAAAGGGAAGAATCATTTTAAGGAAACCGTGTCAACTACGGCCTCGGTATTCGTTTATATCAATTCGGTTCCTTTCTAGTTCTATTATTGCAATTCGATGTCTCCATAGTGTATTATCGTGCTTTTGGGAATTTCAATTTTAGTAGTAGTATTATTTTCTTACTGGCTGTATATTGTTTATGCACTAATGCCATATTGAATTTTCAATATTGAATACTAATAATACAATATTAAAATAGATTCGTATTTACAATTCAAATGGCTACTGCAAACGAAGTTGTTGATGTGTCTCTTGAAAACATCGCTCGAGGCTCCGCCTCCGCCTCCGTTGTCCATCTGCTGGATCATCCTGCCCTCGCTTCGGTTTTGGTCCACCATGGTGAGAAACCCGAAAAGTTCAACGGATCAAACTTTAAAAGGTGGCAGCAAAAGATGTTGTTTTATTTAAAAACTTTGAATCTTGCGAGATTCTTGACCGAGGAAGCTCCTAAGCTATCCGATGGAGAAACGGATAAGCAAGCCTTCAACGCCGTTGAGGCCTAGAAGCACTCGACTTCCTTTGTAGGAACTATGTCATGAATGGTTTACATGACTCATTGTACAATGTCTATTGTGCAATAAAAACAACAATGGAGTTATGGGAATCCTTGGACAGAAAATATAAAACAAAGAATGCCGGAGCAAAGAAATTTGTTGTCGGTCGGTTCCTAGATTATAAAATGGTGAATTCTAAGATCGGTGATCGATCAAGTGCAAGAAATTCAGGTGATCTTGCATGAGATTCAAGCTAAAGGAATGAACTTGTGTGAAACCTTCCAAGTGGCTGCTATTATTGAGAAGCTACCTCCTGGGTGGAAGGATTTTAAGAACTACCTTAAGCACAAGCGAAAGGAAATGAATTTGGAGGAGCCGATTGTTAGACTTCGAATTGAAGAAGACAACGAAACCTCCGAACACAAAGGGTTCAATCCTCCTACAGCTAAGGCAAATGTTGTGGAGCATAGGCATGGCCACAAGAACAACAAGATTGCCAAGCCAAAGCTAGGACCAAAAGGAGGAGTTTCCAAGAACAAGTTTCAAGGAAAATGCTTCAACCGTGGCAAGATGGGTTATAGATCTCGTGGATTGCAGACTTCGAAGAAGAAGAATTATGAGACAAATATGGTGAATGACATGGCTCAAGACGTGTCAAACATAAACCTCTCTGCAATGGTTTCGAATTGAACTTAGTTGGGTCCAATCCGAAGGAATGGTGGATTGACACCGGTGCCACTAGGCACGTATGCTCCAATAAGGACACGTTCACAACTCTCGAACCAATTATTGGGGAGAAAGTTTTCATGGGAAACTTTGCATCTTTTGCTGTCGAAGGCCAAGGGAAGGTACTGCTAGAAGATGACATCCGGAAAAGAGCCGACTCGAACAATGTCCTATATGTGCTAGAAATCCGAAAGAACCTGATTTACGGGTCTCCGTTGAATAAGCATGGATTTCGTATGGTGTTCGAGTCGATAAAGTTATTTTGTCTAAATCTGGAATGTATGTGGGGAAGGGATATGTAATCGATGGCCTTTTTAAGCTCAATGTAATGACAATTATCAATAAAGATAATAAGTCTTCCATTTATTTGCTTGAGTCTTCCAATTTATAGCATGGTAGACTAGGACATGTTAATTATGATACACTGCGTAGATTAATTAACTTGGAACATATACCCTCATTCCAAATTGATTCAAAACATAAATGTGAAATTTGTGTTGAGGCAAAATTAACCAGATCATCGTTTCGAACAATTGAAAGAAACACCGAACCCCTTGAACTAATTCATAGTGATGTTTGCGATTTGAAATTCCTGCAAACAAGAGGTGGTAATAAATATTTTATTACTTTTATTAATGATAGCACGAAATACTTGCTATGTGTATTCGCTTAAAAGCAAAGATGAAGCCTTAGAGAAATTTGTTCTCTATAAGAATGAAGTTGAAAATCAACTTAACAAGAAAATTAAAAGATTGAGAAGTGATAGAGGTGGTGAGTATGAAGTACTAATTGATGAATTCTGTGCACAACACGGAATTATACATGAAGTAACTGCGCCTTACTCACCTCAATCAAATGGTGTTGCTGAACGTAAAAATCGCACATTGAAAGAAATGATGAACGCGTTATTACTAGCTTCAGGTTTACCTCAAAATCCGTGGGGTGAAGCTATTTTTTTCAAGCAATTACCTTTTAAATAAGGTACCTCAAAAGAAAGAGGATAAAACCCCTTATGAGTTATGGAAAGGTAGGAGACCATCCTACAAATACTTACGAGTGTAGGGGTGTCTTGCAAAAGTGGCTATTCCAACACCAAAGAAAACAAAGATAGGTCCTAAAACGGTGGACTGTATCTTTATAGGCTATGCACATAACAGTAATGCGTATCGATTTCTTGTACATGAATCTAAAATTCCGGGATATACACAAGAATACGATCATGGAATCTAGGAATGCATCATTCTTTGAAGATGTATTTCCTTGTAAATCCAATGATGGATCAAGTTCGTCTAAACGAACGAATGAAACTATGAATGAAGAAAGTCATGATTTAGATCATGGACTAGAACCTAGACGTGGCAAAAGAGCAAGAGTGGAAAAATCATTTGGAAATGATTTTCTAACTTATTTGTTAGAAAAGGAACCATTAACCTATGCGAAGCTGTGAATTCTTCCGAGGGACCTATATGGAAAGAAGAAATTAAAAGTGAAGTTGATTCTATTTTGCGAGAATCATACTTAGGAGCTAGTGGATCTTCCTCCTGGTTGTAAAACTTTAGGGTCCAAATGAATCTTTAAAAGAAAATGAAACCATATGGCTCCATTGATAAGTATAAAGCCGGACTTGTAATCAAAGGATACAAACAACGAGAAGGCTTAGATTACTTTGATACTTATTCTCTTGTGACAAGAATAAACTCCATCGGGATGATACTTGCAATTGCAGCATTGCGAAATCTAGAAGTACATCAAATGGATGTAAAAACAGACTTTCCTAAATGGTGATTTGGATGAAGAAATCTACATGGAACAACCCGAGGGTTTTATAGTTCCAGGACAAGAAAGGAAAGTCCATAAATTGGTGAAATCATTGTATGGCCTAAAACAAGTGCCAAAGCAATGGCATGAAAAGTTTGATTATGCAATGATTACCAATGGATTTAAGATCAATGAATGTGATAAATGTGTCTACATTAAAGAGACGAGAAAATGGCTATGTCATTTTGTGTCTTTACGTAGATGACATACTCATTGTTGGTAGTGATGACAAAACGATCAAATCTACCAAGAATATGTTGAATTCAAGATTTGACATGAAATATATAGGACTTGCTGATGTGATTTTAGGAATTAAAATCACAAGAACGTCGAAGGTCTTATTTTAAACCGATCACACTATGTGGACAAGATTCTAGAAAAATTCAACATGAATGATTCTGGTATTGCTAGAACACCATTAGACAATAGTCTTCATCGGTCCAAGAATAGAGGAGATGGTATTTCTCAAGTAGAGTACTCTAGAGTTATTGGAAGTCTAATGTACTTAATGAGTTGTACTAGACCAGACATTGCCTATACGATTAGTAGATTGAGTAGATATACGAGCAATCCGAGTGCTAACCATTGGAAGGCAATAGTGAGAGTACTTAGGTACTTACGGTACACTCGGAATCATGGCTCGCATTATACCGATACCCAATGTACTAGAAGGATATAGTAATGCGAACTGGATATTTGATATAAAAGACTCAAAATCTACTAGTGGATATGTATTCACACTAGCAGGTGCAACGTATCTTGGAAATCCCGTAAACAAACTGTTATAGCTAGATCCACAATGGAATCTGAATTTATAGCCTTGGATAAATGTGGCGAAGAGGCTGAATGGCTACGCCATTTCTTGGAGGATATTCCAAAATGGCAAAAACCCGTGCCACCAATCTGTATACATTGTGATAGTCAATCTGCGATTAGAAGAGCACAAAGTAATATGTAGAATGGTAATTCTAGACATATACGTCGTAGACATAATACCATTAGACAACTACTCTCAACTGGAATTATCTCTATTGACTACGTAAAGTCAAAGGATAATATTACGGATCCGCTAACCAAAGGATTAAATAGAGAGTTAGTTGAAAAATCGACAAGAGGAATGGGACTGAAGCCCATGAAAGAATAAGTTGATATAAAAGAAACCCAACCTAGTTGATTTGGAAATCCCAAGATCTAGGTTAAAAGGGACAACCTAATTATATAAACTTAGTAATGTCACCTGTGGGGGTTTATCCCTAAAACTATTCCTATAAAATATCGGTGATATTGTAAGGAAAAGGATAGCAATTTTTGCTTTAATGATTCTTAAGTGGAGTAAACAAATTACTCAAAATTAAGTAATCACCTAAGTGAGAGAGAAGTGGGGCCGCTTCAAAGGAGAATTATTTAGGGCTAAATTCTTTAGAAACTCTCGCGAGAACCAGGTTGATGTTCATGGCCAAAACGAACATAATCATGAGAACCGAACAAACGTCTAGATGATTCTGTGTGAAGTGTATGGTTCATTTACATAAGAAAGAAGGACAGTTCAAGGACATCATATCTCTTGGACAGCTAGTAAAGTAAATACACTTTCACAAGGGAAGGTTCAAAAGGTAACACCTACCTATCCTATGCGAGTTTTCAATTGTTGAACACTATCATAGAGTCTAAACTAAAACAATTTTCATTCATGTGGGGGATTGTTGGAAATAAGTGATAATTTGAAGAGTGAATGAATGAGAAATTGATGCTCAAAGAACACCCTTGAGTTGAAAGTGGGAAGTGAAAAACACTAATCCCACATTGAAAAGAAAGAAGGCTCTAGAGTGCTTTATAGATAGTTACCCTCCTTTTGAGTGGTAACCATCATAGTACAAGCGCTATGCCTCGCGCGAGCGCGGGGGGTGCAAATCCCAGGCCTCAACGGAGGCCCGACGAGCTGAAACTTGGGCGCGAGCGCACAACCCGCGTATACGAATGTAGGACTGAAAAATGGGCCTTGCGACAAGCCCATTTTTCCTTCCGGTCTCTTTTTATTTCAACTCAAACCATTACGATTTTTTTTTTTAACGATGTTGAATTAATTATGTAAAGGTAGATTTAATCAGCCGTTATAATTCATCAGCCAGGTTAATGTAGTAACAGCTGCTGAATTAATTCTGTTGTTACATAATTAATATTATAACGGCAGACTTAATCAGCCGTTATAATTTATTTTCCGAAACGCCCCCCGTTGGCCATTATCTATCTTTTGCGACGAAAACTTCACTCGGGGTTTTTACTATTCTCTACATTTTGCATTCCAATTTTGCGATAATGTTCATTCCCGATTTGTTCAAGTTCGTCGAAAAGAAAGAAGTGATGTGCTACCTTCTTCTTTGCTGCTAACCGTTGTATCTTGGGAGACAGACGTTCACGAGACCTTAAGCACGTACTAGAGGGGATGAATCTGTTTTAATGAAACCGTGTCAACTACGGGCCTCGGTATTCATTTGTATCAATTCAGTTCCTTTCTAGTTCTATTATTGCAATTCCATTTCTCCATAGTGTATTATCGTGCTGCCGGAATTTCAATTTCAAGTAGTAGTATTATTTTCTTTTGGCTGTATATTGTTTATGCACTAATGCCATATTGAATTTTGAATATTGAATACTAATAATACAGATTTTGGCAAGTAATGCAATTCCAATACACGCAACTTACGCAACTCAAATTTTCCATGACCATCATCAGCTTCTACAATCCCCCGCATTAACTTGCACTGGACAACTTTGATCTCTTTTAGCTATGGAAGTTCTCTCACCACTGAACGAGGAAACAAAACTTCCATCTTGTTGCAGCTTTCAACTCTTACTACTTTCAATGTACTAAAGGACTCGGTGGAGATATTGTTGTTGGTTATCTTCTCCAAGTTGATCAGATTCCTAAGAAGTAACGTCTCCAACGCCCTAAAAGCAGGAATGGAAGACCATTCAAGGATGTAACGGACGGAGGGACTATCCTTGGCGTATCGATGCTTCAATTGTGGAAAATCTTCCTTGGACAACCCATATATACTTTGCTCACTTACGTTGAACTCGTCCAAAGCCAGCTTGTCCGTTTTGAGCGAGATACTTTGTATGCATTCTTTATGAAGAAAATCGCTTGTTGGATTTAACTTTAGCTGTAGTGTCCTCAATCCTTTGTACTCTCTCCAAAGCCAACTCGGATAACCTATTAGGAATCTGAACTTGGTTAATTGCTTGAAGTTTAGATCCTTTGGGAGCACCCTTGGATCGGGAATGGACACATGCAGAGTGTGGAGATTCTTCATGTTATTCAACTCAATAAGACTGGCATTAGTTGGTGGAGTTTGCTCCATGGCATTCCATTTTACAAAGCTATGCTCCATATACAACTCCTCCAATCTAGTCAAGCGTCCAAGTACACCCGGTTCAATTATCTCAAGTTGTGGACAGCAGCTCAAGTCTAACAATCTGAGCTAATTGCCCAATTTCTTTTGGCAATCACTGAATTTGGGAGTTCACAATGCTGAGAATCTGTAACCCTTGCAGCTTGCCAAGAATGGTCACATTGGCTAGCGAACAACTCTGAAGAAATAGGGTATGTAAGTTCTCCGAGAACTGAAATGGCATCAGCGAATGAGTGAGATGTATGCTAGTGAGATTTAAGATGGCTAGTTTCTTCATAGAGTTGAAATATGAATCTGGGATACGAAGAGAATCGTCGCTCGTGGACAGCAAAAGGATGCGCAATTCGGGGCAATTTAATTCTTGCAGAAGCTCCTCCATGTTGGGAAAGCACATCGCCTCACAACTTTCGAGCTTGCTCTCTAGCAACTCTGACTTAAATTTATCTTCCAACACGAGAATAGGGTGGTGATCTTTGGATGAGATCGAGGCAACAAACTCGCGAACCAAGTCATGGATCTTGAAACCACCAACATCTTCACTGTCCAACAAAAGGGCGGAGGCCTGAAGAGCGCGGATATGTGAGCGCAACCTATCCGTAGCTTCTTCCAGGCTGCCAACTTGTTGAAATAACCCCAAACCAAAAGCTGTACCTCACCAAGTTGTCAAGAGAAGGCTTAGAGGCACTAGAAACAACACAGAGTCGCAATAATGACTTTGCCTCCTCTTCTAATCTATCATAACTCCATTGCAGCATCCGATCTATCAAACCATTGGTTTCTCTATGGTTGGACCTCTCGATTTTTTTCAAAGTGTCCTTCCATTCGTATAAAGCAGCGTGTTTAAGAAGTTTCGCCATAGCAGCAAATTAGGAAAGGCACACCTGCGCATCCGTGGAGTGCTACTTCCAATTAGTGTCGGCCATTAGTTAAAAATTAAGTCTGTCCATTTCATGTATCATCTTCTGAATTTTCACACATTTGTCGACAAAAAAGCCCTTCAAATCTCCCTTTTAAGTGAAAGAAAAACTCGGTTCATAAAGAAAACTCGGAATTGTTTAACTCTTGAGCCAACCACAGATGCAAGAATAGAATGTCGGATTACTCGTAAATCTGTGTATTTATGACGACTATTTGAAAAGGTTATGACTAATTTTCATAGATATATTTTTTAGATAGGACCTCGGCATACAACCTGTCCCAAAATTTCATGCAAGGAGTTTAAGCCCTAACATGCATGCAAAGCCTTGGCCCCGTTTCGGTTTCGAAAGTTAGGTTTGTTGAAGCGCGGTCCCTCTCTCTTATACACATAATAGCATCAATTGAGTTCATGCACGTAATAGTTAGCCTTCAGAATGTCTCACAATTTAACTGAATTGCATGCTTAATTCGTTATCATAATATCTCCAAAGCACTCCATTAAATAATATTAGCTGAAAAGAGGAGTTCCCATTATATAAGAAAACGATGAAGGGACTTCTTGGGATTAATTTTCTATTACTAAAAATAGTTAAGTGGTTCTGGAGATGGAGACTCCGAACACGATATCGCCCCTTCCACTAAGCTCGAACACACACAGGTCTCCCGCCCTCAGAGAAGTTCTCCTGTGAATGCGGCCCAATTGGCAGATATCTTCCCATAATGTTCGTGGCCGATGAGCTTCACCGGCCGTGATTTGGCTTGAAGTATGAGCCACGGTCTGCTGGCTTTTCTTGACGTGCACCTTTGGGAATGAATTGGGAACTCTCTGCACAAGTAGGCGTTTCGCAATTTTGTAATCAGAAAGAAGTAAACAACCATGTTTTCTGAAGAAGACAGGACGAGGGTCCTTTTCCAAAGCGTGTGAAGGATGGAAACAGAAACTATCGACACGATGCACGATTAAACAGGAGATAACATAGTCTAGCAACTCTCTGTGATTTAAATCCAGGAGTTTTCATTGTCATGAGGATCTTACCACATTGCTTTTCTTTAGATAGATTCACCTCACCGCAATTTGGAAGAAAGGATACTTGGGTTTGAATTTGATGGCTGGTACGCGAGCTCTGCAAAAGCCCGGCTCTTTCAGCCCTGCATATACTATTCTTGTCATGTGAAAGTCATATCCATCGACATAGCAACACTGAATCAATACATCTGATTCTTTCTAACAGTCTAGATTCCGAGGCCTATATGCACACCAATGTCATCTTCACCATTGGCTTGACATATTCGAGATCCCCCAACATGAACATATGCAGCCATGGGGGAGTTAGAGACAGAGGAAAACTACGAGGATGAACTAGTTCTAACACAGTCTCTCTTAGCCTAACCATGTAGAGAGTCCCCATATGCAATTAGAATCACACACGAGAATAACACAATCAAGAGGATAATCAGGCAGTAGATTAAGATTCGTACCTACAAAATCTCTGATGACCAGTTCGAACTTTCTTCTCTCCCCAAACTCTATGCTGATGGATGTGCATAGGAACCGCCATGAATTTCGTAAATCTGATCAGATTCCATTGCAAGACAAAGCCGAGGACACTTGGGTGAAGACAACTCATCCCCGGAGACTTCAAGCTCAACCGAAACATCTAGGCTACGCCGGCATCTTCCACTTCCAGCGAGATAAATCCACAATTGCTAGTGCTCGGTTCCTCGCATCGCCCCTTAGTGGCAGATATTCTATCTCAGACGTACTTTTATCGAATATGATTACATGGAAAACGGAGTCCCCTTCAGATTTGACGACCAAAGATTGACCCTCACAAATAGAGTAATGCTCTGCAAATTCATCCCAACCCTTTGACAACCAAACCGTCTCATCCCACTTATCCAATTCCACAGGCCAAGTAATTGTACTATTTGACAATCTAAGCATCCTTTTTTGAGAGATTCTCACTATATCTTCTCCTGAACCTCTCTGATATTCCCTGTGGGAAAAATAAAACCCATAATCTTAGTAAGCCTATGAGACTTGATTTCAAATTCAAAATGAAGAACAACATAATAAGAATGGATGAACCAAAACGGACATCCTGAAGCACATCCTTTTTGGTTCATTCGGATTTGGAAGTGGCATTAATGAGTGTGTGCGTCTGGATTCTTTTGAACCTCAAAAACCCAATCGGAATATAAGTTCGCTTCACTGATTCATCAAGACTATACAAAGGAGATATTACTTGGAATACTGAATTTATTCTGGACCAGCCAAAGTGACACTTCCAAAGTTCATCTTGATCAATGTAAATCAAATCCTTACCAGCACTAGCGAATATGTAGACTCTGCACACAGCATCATCCCTATCAATGATCGTAAACGCACAAGCATCCTTTGCATGCAAAAGGGTTTCTCTTGCAAATGCGGGCCAACCAGCATAAAAGAATGCCCCCAATCGCATCCATAGCTCCTCAGCTTCACCGTTCATGACCTGTCTGAATACCTGCCAGTTCCAATTTCCTGAATACATTGCCCGACAAATTGAACATAAGTACGCCCATGTACATGGTTGAAAACACAACCTATGGTGAAAAAGACCAAACGTAAGCATGTACTAACGAGAGAATCAAATCACACACGGTGCGAGTTTAAGGCGGCAGTTGCCAGTTTCATGAGTTTTGATAAATAGTAAACCATGTAATCAAAGCCATCAATCTTAACCCGCAATAGGGTAAACAGTCATAAGAAGCCTTCCATGTCCAACACACGCACACGAATTTGAGCCACACAGACCACAAGCACAGGGGAAAAGCAAAGACATCAAACTATTGGTTCAATTTGACAAAGTAAACTCATCTTTTCTTAAGTTTATTTTCCGCCCAAAGACCTTATTAATTACAAAATTCGACAGCATCTCCTATTTGACATTAAAATTATTAGTCATTAGATCTACAACAACATCTCAGAACCATAAAAAGCCACCCCCTTATCTTTCAAGTCTTTCCCTTTTGCTATGAAGGCAGCAATATTATTTGCAATTCGCTTGTCCATACAAACATAATCTCCTAGCTTGCGTGATTTATTTTACGACATTGAGTAACGCTATCAAATTTCTTCACATAAGAGGACTTGGATTCTAATCTTAAGACTTGAATTAGCATGCGCTTTTCCAACAATTTGAGACGTCTAATCGCTAAACAGGAGATGATTGCTATCTTCTTGAACCTCCGATGACCAACTTATGTTGCAATAACTGTCCTTTCATTTATTTTTTTCCGTGCTTCAATTATTCCATTGTTAATATATATACCTGGTTTTAAGCATAAACCCATGGACATTCTTAGGAAAATAACATGTCATGTGGTTTCCTACACAAGTGAAGCACACTTGGTAAAACACTAGAGTATAAGCAAAGATATTAACAGCCTTCATATATTTGATTTTCAGGCATGCCAGTTTGAGTTAAAAACCTTGGGATTTTACCGTGCGATGCTTAACATAAGATGTACTTAAAGATGTACTTAAAAAACGACAGCTTTAGAAACCGTTTATGTACACTTCATTCGTTTGTTTTTATTTTACTTGATGAAGCCACAAGGAGTACTCTGCCCGTGCACATTTTCAAACAGCCAGTGTAATAAAGAAAGATCATGCATAAAGATCATATATAACAGAAGCACTCAAGGCGTAGATTTACGGCAATGATTGCTAGTTTGAGGACTTGTGCTTTTAGACTCGAATGTTGAATGAATCGAGGAAGGTTTTACGAAAACCAGCTTCCGACTTCAACTAATTTACGCACAAGAAGACACGAAGATCGGAAGAAACTCTAGCAGACCGGAGAAATGATGTGTGAAGAAGCGTGAACTTACGAGTTTCACAGAACTTCGAGTGTGGGAGGAGAGTATGATGTTGATGAAGTGAGGACTGTCCAGACTCCGCGTTGCCATCTCCGACGTTGCACTTCCGTCTTCCCTCCTTCAACGATGACGACCAGAAACCATGAACTTCAGGGAATGGTGGGAGTCTCGCAAGAAAAAATCCCTTCTTTTTGGATAAAACCTTTGCAGTGATGGAGGCGAAACCCGATGGGGTCCATGATGTCACCTGGCTGAAGCAAGAGATGAGAGATGAAATATCTCAGCATTGAAGTTTTCTTTGTCTCGGGCAAGCGAAAAAGAAAAATGAATTGTGCAAGACATTAACTGAATCTTACTAGTTTTATATGCATGTTTGCTCATGCGGATAACTTTTGAATGTGCATATCCCGGTCGCATATGAATATGCTTGCGTTTTCTAGTTACCAGATGTACCAATCATATTTTGGATGGTGATGTTGAGGTTTTCCTTCCAAAACTACGCCTCATATGATACTTGAACTCTCTCCAGCTTTGGCGCCTCTATTGGTCCCTTAGAGAAGAACTTCATGTTGGGACATTCAGTCACAATGACATCTTCCAAGAGAGGCAACATCAAAGTGGATCCACCGTAGTCGAAACATCTCAACTCTAGCAACCCATCAAGCTCTATACACTTCAATTGATTGAAAGCCACAACATGCCTCTCCCTACCTCCCTCGTCGCTAATGACTTCCGTCAACATTCCACATTTTCTTATCCTCAATTCTGTGAGTGCCACCAAATTTGTAGCCATCGTCGGTGTGAACATCTTTGATATCCCGTCACAATACGACACATGTAGAGTCTTCAGATGTTGAAAATGTCCTGTAAAGCGTAACATTACTTTTGGCTCGTGACTCGGGGCTTGTATAGCGTCCACATTGATGCTGCGCTCTTCTGGTCCTTCCTGCTCGTTGAGTTCCACAATGCCACATGCATCGATCTTCAACTCCTCAAGTTGAATTAAATCTCTGGCTACTGAGGCTGGAAACAGAGAGTTAAGGCTCTGGCATTTGGAAACACTAACAGAACGTAGACACTGGAATTTAACTTGACAGTGGAGTTCCTTATCCCATATACACTTTAGCTCTGGCAGATTAAATAACTTCAGCTCTTTTAATGGAGAATGAGCAACAGGATGTCCATCTAGAGGATCCAATGGCTGAAGTTCGAAAACAACTTCAAGCGAATAGCATGATTGTGCCTGCAATCTTTCCAGGCTGACGAGTCGTCGTAGGGACGATAGAAGGAACAATGTTCACAAGCTTATTGCATCTATCCACATCAAGCGAATTTAGCTTGGAGAAGGAATCCACAACAACTTGATCGTCCCATATCATGTTGATATTACCCATGTCCATGATATATAATTCCTCCAAGCTAGGAAAAGCAACCTGCAGTATTTGCTCACAAAAGTGGTGATCCATTTAAATTGCAAATTCATAGACTTCCAAGACATAGTTATAGATGAGAATCAAAATGCAAATTACAAATTCACAGAAATGATGACTCTATCTTAAGATGCACAAAAGGTAAATAATAGAATGAAATAAAGTCAGTAAGAAAGATCTCCATAGTATTGGTGATTGAGTTGATCATGAACTTTCAAGATGTAAATGTAGACGAGTGCCAAGATGTAAAGTACGAATTCACAGAATCGGTGACTCCGTATTGAGTCGCACAAAAGGAAAACAAGAATAACATAAGAAAGATAGTAAAAAAATCCCCATACTAATTCATTGATCTTTTGGAGGATCAAATAGTCAGATACCAACGACAGATTATAGATATACCCGAGTCAAATAGTTAAAGATTTTACTGAGAATCTCATTATAGGAGATTAAAATGTTCTCAGAAAGTCAACTCATTAATCCCGTGGGAGGGCCCATTTTCACAGCCTATTTGGCTGCACAAACAGTATTTAAACAGCTAACTACGTTTCCACCTACTAGTCTGGAATTTAATACACTATAAATTATCGCCCTCAATTGCTTCCATTAATTTTTGTTGTCGTGATCTAATTTGTCAATTTTGCATTCAAAAGTCGTTCAAGTACATAGTGCTTGTGACTTTTCTCTAAGTCGGATTTTGAGATGACAAAGATTTTGTTACGCAAAATGATTAAGTCAATGAATTACCATCTGTTTTATCTCAAATGCCCTTTTATACTCTCGAGTCTCAACAGCACCTTGGCAAGATGCTTCTAACTATGGGTTGAGATTTTGCTGTGCTTTGTCTCTTGCATCATTATATTTAATATTTTGGTGTAAAGTTAATCATTTACCTCTCGACTGAAGAGTGCAGCAGAGTGTGAGTTGACACTGTCCTTGTTTCGAGCTTCTCGTGAACCTGTCGTTGGTTTATCATTGGATTAAAAAAAAAATGTCACCATTTGCATTCAAGGGATAAATCTATCTTCAATGATAAAAAGAAAAAAAAATCAATCTTACACTTTCCGCGAGAGAAGCTCGTCAAACTTTCCAAAGATGCTAAGTGTAAATTGGTTAACATCGGGAATGACAAAGTTTCTGCTATTTCCAATCCCAAACCTTCTTCCTCCGAAATGATCGCATCCATCTTATTGCACCGATTTACAAATAGAACTCTCAACTGTGCCAAAGATTTGACCATCGATGGAAAAAATAGGAACCCCAGGTTTTCACAATAAGACACATCCAACTCCTTTAATTTATGGAAACTCACTATTCCATGAGGATTCTTGTTCCATATGCACTTTAAGCTCCCCAATTGAGTTAACTCCAACTTGGTCAAATCAGACCAAGTCTGAACATATCCACTAGCGCTTGCTCCTTCAAGATCAAAAATTTCTTGCACCGAATCACAATCACGGATACATAAAGTTTGCAACTTGTGTAGTATCACCAGCGACATGGAGCTGATAACCTTTAGTAGAGATTCACACCACATCACTTCGAGAGATCGGAGATTGCTCCGCTCCAACGGAGATTCATCGCTCCATATCTTTTTTAAATTGGGAAGTCTTATTATTGTCAAGGACTCTAAGAGTGGAAATGAAACCTGACGAACAGACCCATCAACAATAGGATTTACAATTAAAAAGGATGGGCAGGAAATTCACAAGCAAGATACTTTACAACCTTTAGGATAATTTCTGCATTCACAAAAATTTATGATAAACAAAAGCTAATTTGCAATACAAAAAAAGCAATTACATGACCTCAAAAAGACAACTGACGAACTTTACCAATTTAATTACAATATAACAGGGGATGTAGCGATTAGATTTTGTTTGCAGTTTCCTAACAATAAGGACAACTATAGTCATCACGAATTAGCTCTCATTCAGTTTACTGATGACAACCAAAACTAGCTACCAATAAGGAAAGAAGTACTTTCAATCTAAATTAGTTCCAGGAAGGTAAGCTCTTATAACCTATCCAAATTACTCGCCCTTGTTGTGGTAATTTCCTTAAGGGTGAGTCTAAATCCGCAGCCTACATGTCCGAAGCTGCAACATTTTAGGTGAAAAGACCTGATTGTCCCTGATTACAATGGAAAGCTTTATTTTCTGTTTTCCTTTTTTCTTTTGGTTGGGAAAAGAGTAAGAGTAACTAGTATTTTTCCAAGAGTTCATTGCTATAACCCTAAGAAAACCCTTCATCTCAAAGTTGTTCGCAATCTCCCGTCCACCTCGCGATTACCCATCGCTCCCATCCATGCAAACCAGACTACGACAGAAAACAAGAAGGCAAAGCCCGCAGAATATCCCCGATCCACTTCCATTATCTTTGAAAACCAGCTCTCTCTATGGAAGCTCAAAGCATGGGAAGAAAAATAAATCGTGCTCAGACACTCTACCTTGTGCAACCCACAACTTAAAATTCCACGTATCTTTACTGATTCAATGATAATCATGCAATAATTATGTTGGAGAGCGAGCCCCATGCATGGAAAGAAAATAAGTCAGTACTCAAGCACGCTAGCATGTGGGACCCACGACCAAGATTTCCACGACTCTTTGCCAACGGGGAGCGGGCTCAATTCCTTTTGGTGGTGCACCCAGGGCCAGGGTAGAGTAAAGCTTCCTTCGGCCAGGAAATTAACGGTAAGAAATTCCAAGTCTTATATGTCGGTGACTCTGAATACTCAAGCTTGTGTGCTACTGATTTTCTTGCGAGATATTTCAACCAAAGTAAAGATTGTAAATAAATTTATTTAGTTTTAATTTTGGCTATGCTTTAGCTTTGGTATATTTAATAGATGTAGCATGTTAATCACGTACCTTTCGATTGAAGAGTGCGCTGGAGCGTGATTGGACGTCGTCCGGACTCCGACCTTCTCGTGAACCTGTCATGGGTTTTTCATTGGATGAAAAGAATGTCAACATTTGTGTTCGAAGGATGAATCCGTCTACGCGGAAGATCTTCGATGATGAAAACAAAGATAAATCTTACATTTTTCGCAAGAAAAGCACGTCAGACTTTTTAACTGGTCTAAGCTTAAATCAATTAGCACCGGGAATGCCAGAGTTTCTGATATTTCCATTCCCAACCATTCTTCCTCCGCGATGATCGCCTTCATGTTGTCGCAACAGCTTACACTTAGTTTTCTCAATTGCGCAAGAGATTTAATCATGGAAGGGTAAAATATAAACCCGAGGTTACTCAAGCCATGGATTTCTAATGTCTCCAATTTCGGAAAGTCAATCTACGAAATTCAATCATGCAGAATTAGTTATGCTGCTTAATTATGAATTCCAGAACTGCCAAGATGTAGATATAGACAAGTGCGAATTGGAGAGGAGGATGTCAATGAGTTGAACAAAAGGAAAAAAAAAAGCAGTAAATAAATCTCTGTATTAATACCGACTGTAATTTCCTAGCGTATCTCATAGAATAACTGTAAGTTTTCTAAAGTTATCTTTGAAGGCGAGCCCCAGCTGGGAAGGAGAACAGTCGTCCTCAGACACACCGCCTTGTGGAACCCTCAACTTATATTGCAGGAGTCCAGGGCCCCACCGTCAAATTTTGCTTGACAAAATAGCCGTGTGCTCTCCTTAGCTGCGCAATTGTTCATCCTTAGTTTACTAACTTCTCTTTAATGTTAGTTAATCACTATCAATAACCAATTTAACAGTATATCAAAGACAAATTTTGTTTGTGGTGTCAAAAGTACGTCCAAATACATCTATGGGTACATACGGTATGAGTTGAGGAAGACCAGAGGTGATATCAGGATGCGAGTGAAAGGCCGCTTTTGTGAAGGCTAGTGAGGAAGCTCCTGATGGTTAAACTTACACATGAAAGAGCTGGTGCTTTTCCACTTGTCAAAATATATGTAATCCTACTTTTAATTAACACTACATGGTTCGAGCAAATTTTTTTTTTTTTTATCATTTGACACGAGATGAATTTTTGATTGAGCAATTTTCCGCCTACGTAACGGAGTTCGCTTTTTTTACTTCGTATATTGTCAAGGGGTCACTCTGTTTGTGCGATCTCAAAACTCTTGAATGCAGAGATCCATTCCGATCTATAGTATACCAGTGTGGCGTGCAATACCCAACGAGTAGGTTGTCCATTGCAAATAATTGTGATGCGTATTTAATAAGATATTTCAATCAAAGTAAAGATTGCAAGTAAATTTAGTTAGTTTTAATTTTGACTAGACGTAGCATTAATCACGTACCTCTCGATTGAAGAGCGCACTGGAGTGTAATTGGACACGGTTCCGATTCCGGCTTTCTCGTGAACCTATCATCGATTTTTCATTGGATGAAAAGAATGTCAACATTTGTATTCCAAAGGATGAATCCATCTACGTGAAGATCTTCGATGATAAAAACCAAAGATAAATCTTACACTTTTCACGATAGAAGAACGTCAAACTTTCCAACGAATCTACGCATAAATCGGTTAACATGGGGAACGACAGATTTTCTCGATATTTCCACTCCCAATCCTTCTTCCTTCATAACAATAGCCTCCATTTTCTTGCAATTGCTTACTATTAGTTTTCTTAGTTTTGTGAGAGATTTAACCCTGGATGGGGAAAATAGAAACCCGACTTTGCTCAAGCCACCGGCTTCTAATGTCTTCAAACTTGGAAAGGCAACCTGCGGAATTCATTCATGAAATCGGTGATTTAGTTAAATCTTGAATTCATGAACTTCCAAAATGTAAATATAGATGAGTGCCAAGGGTGAGGGGAATTATTGAGTTGCACAAAAAGAAGAAAAAGAATAAAATTAACAAACGGACTAAGACAATCACCATACTAATGTGGTTTCTAGTTTCTAGTCTTTCCTTTGGTAAATAACTTGCAATGCAAAGCTTAATTTGATTAGTGAGCCAGTTGTATTCCATCCATAGAATAAAGGAAACCCAACGAAATATGCAATTAATGCTTGGCCAGTGTCTAATGAGGGTACTAGTTAGTAGTTCCATTATCATTGGAAGCAAGCTCTGTTCGTGGAAGCTCAAAGCATGAAAAGAAGATTAAGTAGTACTCAGACATGTTGGAGGCCCACAATTTATATTGCCACGGCTCTTTACGGACGAGGAAACTATCATGTTGCGCTTGACCCAAAAAAAAAAAAAAAACACTATCATGTTGCGAGAGTATTGGGCCCCACCATTTTAAACAGGATATCAAATGCAAAAGTCCGTACAAGTATATTTTATTTCCTTAAAAAGAGTTTCATAAGAATGGTCTTGTAGTGGTTGCAATAACTAAAAGTGTTGATTTCCAAAGCCCTGGACCCTAATTGCGCCAGAGTAAAGTCTCCTTCGATCAGGGCGAAAAGAAGAAGAAGAGGAGATCTTGTACATGTGAGGTTGCTAAGAGTTTTAAGTTTCTTCTAAATATCAGAAAATATTAAATTAATATCTCGAGTTTGAATCATTCATGGATATAAATCAGTTTATTATATATGCAAGATTTGATTTTCAGAAGAAATAATAAGTTTGACCGGACATGGGTGGCTCCCTCAAAAGTGTACGGTGAACGTTAATGACATACCTCAACACTCGCACTTGTACATTGCTCATTTTCTTTTTAAGATATTTTAACCAAAGTACACTTTGTAAGTAATTTGGTTAGTTTTTATTTTGGCTATGCTTTGTCTCCTGCATATTTCAATCTTTTTGTTATATTCAATATTTTGACGAAACGTTAATGACATACCTCTCGATTGAAGAGAGAAGTGGAACGTGATTGGATGTTGTCTTGATTTCGAGCTTCTTGTGAACCTGTCATTATTTTTTCGTTGGATGAAAAGAATGTCGTCATTTGCATTGCCGGGATAGATCCATCTACAAGAAGATATGAAAAGAATAAACCAATCTTATACTTACCGTGAGAAAAGCATGTTAAACTTTTCAAATATCCCAAGGATAAATCGGTTAACATCGAGAAAGCCGAGTTTCGATGTTTCCATTCCCAACCCTTCTTCCTCCATAATGACTGCCTCCATCTTATTGCAATAGCTTACGCTGAGTTTTCTCAGTTGTATAAGAGATTTAATCATGGACGGGGAGAACATAAACCCGAGGTTACCCAAACAACCGATTTCTAATGTCTCCAATCTTGGAAAATCAACCTGCGGTATTCGCTCACGAAATAAGATATTCTGTTTAATTATGAATTTAGGGACATCCAATTTATAAATATAGATGAGTGTGAAGGAGAGAAGGGATTATAAAGTAGCACAAAAAGGGGGAAGAAACGGAGTAAGAAAATCACGATACCAATGTCATTTCTAATTTCCAGTCTTTCCTATAGTAAAGGACTAGCAGTGCAAAGCTTAATTTGATTAGTGAGCTTTATTCCATAGGCAGAATAAAGCAAAGCCAACGAAATATGCAATGCTTGGCCAGTGAATAATGAAAAGTATTAGTTCCATTATCATTCAAAGCAAGCTCTCCCCGTGGAAGCTCAAAGCATGAAAAGAAGATAAGCATTAGTGAGACAGTATAGCATGTGGGGGCCCACAAGTTGTATTTCCACGACTCTTCACCGACGAGGAAACTATTATGTGACATGAGTCTTGGGCCCCACCAATTTAAGTAGGATACCAAATGCCAAAAGTTCGAACTAATATGTCTGTATTGTACTCGTGCATGAACATGCATGAAATCCTATGCTCTTACGATTATGGAGTCTATGCGATGACTAAGTGCCTATTTAAGCACAATACACTCGAAAAAATGTGCATCAATTAGGTTAGCGTATTATACAGTTTGGGGATAATAACAAAGTTTAGCAAACTAAATTCAATGGAATCCATTTCGAAAGAGTATAAATTACTTTACTTATGAAACCACGTTAATGCCAAAAACATTCCCTTCAATTTTGCTTTATGAAACCCTATAAATTATGCTAGCATAGTGTAAATATAAAATAACTCAGAACCTAGCACAAACTAAATTTACATGGATTTCATTCAATTACTTGGTTTTACACACAATTAGGAGAAACAGAAGATTTTACTGTATTTACTTACAGGGAAGGCATGAATGGACAATGCAATTAGGAAGAAAATAAATTGAAAATAGCAAATTGAATAAGCATCATACTATGCATCAAATCCAATTACCAAAGGATGGAAAATTAATCACTCTTTTAATAGAAAGTTACCTGTCGTCCATTGAAGAATGCAATTTGAGTGCTAACTTGGTCGTATGATGTACTACTCGAAGGAGACAACTCAGTGGTGATAAAATTTTGGATATTTGGCAAGTCATGCAATTTCAATACACGCAACTTAGGCAACACAAATTTGCCACGACCACCATCAGCTTCTACAATCCCCCACATTGACTTGCAATCGACAACTTCGATCTCTTCTAGGTGTGGAAGTTCTCTCACCACTGAACGAGGAAATAGAACTCCCATCTTGTCACAACTTTCAACTCGTACTACTTTCAATGCACGGAAGAACTCGATGGAGATATGGTTGTGGCATATCCTTTCCAAGTTGGCGAGATCCTTGAGAATTAACGTCTCCAAAGCCTTAAAAGCAGGAAGGGAGGACTGTTCGAGGATGTAACGAATGGAGGGATTATTCTCAACATATACATGCTTTAATTGTCGAAAACCCTCTAGGGGTAACCAACAGATACTTTGCTCAGCTCCGTTCGAATTGTAGAAAAACAAATCGTCGGTTTTGGGCAAGATACTTTGCATGCATTCTTTCTGAAGAATATCGCTTATTGATTCCAAGTACAGCACCAATTTCCTTGATCCTTCGTACTCGCTCCAATGCCAAAGCGGCACATAACCTATTTGGATTCTGTACTTGGTTAATTGGTTGAAGTTTAGATCCTTTGTGAGCAAACTCGGATTGGGAATGGATACATGGAGTGTGCGGAGATTCTCCATGTGGTTTAACTCAATCAGACTAGCATTAGTTGGTGGAGTTTGCTCCACGGCATTCCATTGATCAAAGCTCTTCTCCATGTACAACTCCTCCAATTTGGTCAAGCTTCCAAGGACGCCTGGTGCAATCATTTTAAGTTGTGAACAACGTCTCAAGTTTAACGACTTGAGCTCTACCAGTTGCCCAATTTCTTTCGGCAATTGCTGAATTGGGGAGTCTACAATGCTGAGAATTTGTAACCCTTGCAGCTTGCCAAGAATAGCCACATTCTCTAGCGAACAACTCTGAAGACAGAGAGTATGTAAGTTCTCCAAGAATTGAAATGGCTTCTGCGAACGAGTGAGATGTATGCTAATAAGATTTAAGACCGCAAGTTTCCTCATAGAGTTGAAATATGAATCCGGGATATGAAGAGAATCATCTTTTGTGGATAGCAAAAGGATGCGCAATTCAGGGCAATTTAATTCTCGCGGAAGCTCCTTCATGTTGGGAAAGCACATCGCCTCACAACTTTCGAGCTTGTCCTTAGGCAACACCGACTCAGCTTTACCTTCCAACACGAGAAAAGGGTGATCTCTTGAAGAGGCCGAGGCAACAAACTCTCGAACTAAGTCATGTATCTTGAAACCATCTACATCTTCGCTGTCTAACAAAAGAGAGGAGGCTTGAAGAGCACGGACCTGTGTTTGCAACCTATCTCCGGCTTCTTCCATGCTACTGACTTGTTGAAATAACCCCAAACCAAAGCCGTACCTCACCAAGTATTCAAGAGAAGGCTTGGAGACGCCACAAACAACACAAAGCCGTAATAATGCCTTCTCCTCATCTTTTAAATTATCATAACTCCATTTCAGCATGTCATCTATCAAAGCATTGATTTCTTCATGGTTAAACTTCTCCATGTTTCTCAACGCGTCCTTCCATTCAAATAATTCAGCATTTTTAAAACGTTTTGCCATTGCAACAATTAGGAAAGGCACACCTGCACATCTGTCGAGTGCTACTTTCACCCAGGGCTTGAAGTCGTCATTGCGAGCTTTGTCTTCCACCATACTCTCAAACAATCTTTTTGCCTCTTCCTTCTCCAGCCCACCAAGGGGGAAGGCCTTGTCGCAGCCCATTTCCCTATGCAAAAGGTGTTGATCTCTCGAGGTCAACAACAACTTGCATCCTATGGCTTTGTTGTCAGGCCCGCAAGGAATGCCGACTAATTTCAAGTCCAGCCTCTGCCACAGGTTGTCCAGTATTATGAGCACCTTCTTCTTCTCCCTCCCCTCCTTTTCCAACCTGTTGTGCAGAAGTTCCGCTCGCCCGCTGATAGTCTCTTTGTTCTTTATGTCGGTAAGGCCCAAGGCGTCCGCAATCTCTCCTTGAATTGTCTCAATGTTTTGAATTTTCGAGACGTCAGCCTTAGCGACCCAATCAAACGACCTCTCTTCGGCTAGTACACTTTTGACATCCTCCAAAAGGGTGGACTTGCCGACCCCGCCCATCCCGTAAACCGCGACCACACTCTTGCTGTTATCGGCAAGAGCATCCATGATGTTCTGTATCATCGAAGCTCTGGATTCAAAGACGCCACGGTCCCTAAGCTTAACGGACATCGAGGCAGATAAAACGGAGGCCTTCGTGGTGGTGATCGACTGGACGACATCTTTGCCTTCTCTCCTGGCCGGAGTCGGAGCAGGAGCAGGACCGACTAAGCAGATGTCTTCCACTCCCCTGAATCTGATGCTGTCTTGAGTGAGATCCCGAATGACCTTGATCTCGGCCTCGGCCTCCGTGCTGAACTTATAGCGACGGTAGGGGTTGGGAAGTCTCCCGTAGCAGCAACTCTTGCTATCCTCGAAGGCCTCCCACCGTTTTTGCGCGTCCTCCGGGGCCTTGTCGGCCCTTTCCTTCCACTCCGTGAAGACTTCATTGAGATTCCGAAGATTGTTTGTGGCCGCTTGGGCCAAAGCGTCGACCCTTCGAGCCTCGTTCTCCAGTCTCCCGACCTCCTTCTTAAGAACGTCGGCGAAACTCCTGGAGGACATTGCGTATACCACTGGATCCTTGAGCAAATTATATACCCCCCTCAAGAGTTGCCATACAGATACAGTAGGAAGGCTGCACTCAATACACATTTTCTCTTCGATTTTTTTTATTTACTTTCCGAGAAAAAAAGAGCGAGAAAACAGGGAGACAGAGTGAGAGAGAGTGATGAAAAAGAGCAGCAGATACTGAAGAAGAAGAAGAAGAAGAAGAAGAGGAGGAGGAGGAGGAGGAGGAAAGAGCGATGGGAGAGGAAGAAGGCCAAGAAGAGAATTGAGTGCAAAAGAGGATAAAGGAAAGGGATGATCATCAGATTTTTAAGTAGTAAAACAAACGATTCAACTTCAACCATCGCCACGGAATAAATTAGAAATATGAATGGACAAGGACTGGCCATGCCCACGTGGCATGGAGTTGCCACGTTTGTACTGTTTCACAAAGACCAAAGGAACCCGTGACATGTGAGGACCCTTGGAACTTCCATGCTTCTTTGAGTCTGATAAAAAAAAATACTACTTTGAGAAAATACATGACAAGACATCTTCGTTCTTTGGCATAATATCAACATTTTCTTCAATATTTTCAAACAAAATTATAGAAGTAACTTATAATTAACCCCATTGGACCAAAAAAAAAACTTATAATTAACCTTATTGAACATAAGTTCAATTTTCGAAATGGTTTACATGTTGAAATAGCTCTAAAAAGTAAAACGGTCATTGATGTATAGATAAAAGCAATTTTGATACCATTCTAATTATTAACATATAAGACTTGGGCTAACTTAGACCTTTATATGTAATTTATGTTGACCATTGGTTGAAAATAAGTCTTGCTCATCTATTGTCTTTTAAATTTTCACAGATTTATTAACGGAAATCCCCTCAAATCATCCCTTTAAATTGAAAAAAAAATAAGAAGCTCAGTTCAGAAGGAAAAATTGAAGTTCTTTAATTCTTTTGCCAATCATAAGTGTGGGGTTAGATGTAAAATTACTCCTCCTGTATATTTAATATGATTGTTTGAAAAGGTTATGACTAATTTCAAAAAAAAAAAAAACAGAGGGCCGAACTCTTTGTAATTAAGTTGATAAGGACCATTAGAATAATGACTACCTAATGTATGAGAAATAGGTGCATATAAAAGGTTACCACAGAAAGTTAGCATTCTCTAGGAGTAAGCATCTTCTTTTAATAATAATTTAGTGGCATAGGTGCGGAGAATCTATGAAATATCATGCAAGCCTCATGACCAAGTGAAGCTCAGCCTGTAATGGACTCTAACTTAGAGGAGTTTGCACGCATTTTGTGGGATCCAAGTGAACGATTTCCGGTTCTTGAGTTGGAAATCCCGTAAGACCAAACCAACTGCATCAATCCTGGATTTAAGTGTGCTTAAGTTTTTATTATAGAGAATAAGTGTTTTTCGCAATCCATTATCTTTTTCTTTTCAAGAAAAATAAAACATTAACATAAAAATGACTTTTTACTATATTAAAAAAATTGCAAGATAGAGATGTTAAGTACGCATAATTTCTTTTTGTAAAGACTAAATACGTGTTGCATTCTGCACAGCTTCTTACTCAAAGATAGTCTCTATTTTTATTCTAGGTTTTTTGGGGCAAGCAAGATAGTCTCTACTTTTTTTTATTTTTGGTCAAACGATAGTCTCTACTCTTTTTTTCTTTTTGGTCCAAAAAGATAGTCTCTACTTAAACGGTATGGTTTTGCTGCATTTGGTGATTGATTGGCATATAGTTGACGTGGATGGAAACCCCAGGGGAATGTTCTTAAACAGAGCCAATCACAATTTTTTCCACATCTTAATGATAGTGATGTGCCGATACACACAAATATAATATAAGTGACATATATATGTAGACGGGCATTGAATTACTCATTTCGATTTATTATAAGTTGGGGAATAGTAGAAAGAGATAAGGACAAAATTATTTAACACAAGAAGTAATAACGTCACTTTCTCTTCTCATGCTTTGGATTTGTCTGTTAATTGAGATATCATCTGATGGCTGGCTTAACTTATGAGAGTTTATTTGGAGTTGGAATTTATTTATTTTCATCCTTATCAAGTCTTTGGTTGGTGGGTTTAAAAATATTGGACATGGCGAATAGGAAAATTTAGCTAAAAATAAAGCGCATGTTCGGTTTTCCTGTTTGTAAGCTAACCTTGGCTAATGCCATAGCTAAACACAAATGAATTTCTTGGGAAGCTGAAAACTTGGTAGAAGAGTGCTCCGAGCCCTTCACTGACCAAAACCGAAAGATAAGGAAGACTTTTGTGGGTCACCTCGCTCGGATCCAGATCGCCTAACATTGAGATTTCCGTTACATGCGTAACATTATTCAAATCAGGCCATTCAAATGAAAATGGACGGCCTAATTTGAGCGACGTTTGAAATTTAAAATTTTTCAAACTCCAAAAAAATTCTCGTCCACATTTTTCCCTCCCTTTCAACATATGACGTGGCTCAAATCGGGCCATACATTTTCATTTGGACGGCCTGATTTAAGTAATGTCATGCATGTCACGTAAATCACAATGTTAGGCGATCCAAATCCACCCTAGTCAAGACACCAATGTTTTTATTAACAATCGACTAATAACATGGATGACTCATACTATAACTTTGTATCTATTATGGAGGATTTTTCACATTTTATGATTTCTTTTCTTGACCTGCACCATCATCAATGTCTCAGTCTCCATACTTTTCTCTGCTCATAATGGACAAACATTGATTAGACAAGCATAAATTATGTATCCATCTTTTCTCATGACTAATGGACAAATATTGATTAGGTGCTAGTTCTAAATCCGTTCCTTGCACTGGCCCATGAAATCATATTGAAGATATATAAAGAACATTACATGCAATCTATTTGTTATATTGGAATCTCAATTATAATTATTAGGTTAGATGTAACTTGAATTGTAATTGTGAGATTGTAACTTCTACATAATTTAAACATTTTCCATTTGTCATTAACATTTTAAACTGGTTCCGTAACACCTTGACCCGATCTTAGCACCATGTGAGAGGCACAAATTCTCGGTGGTGCTCTTGGCTTGACACTAAATGGAATCGAAATCGGTTCCGGCCGTGAGGCCTTGGTGTCACGGGGAGGTTTAATGACGTCCGAGGCACGTTAACCTCAATTCATCCCTTTTGTTTTTATTGCCAGCTTGTTTCACGCGAAAGCGTAGGTTACACTAACTCTAATCACGCAGCCATGACACGAAGGAAATCGTACGATTTACATGACACATCATTCTATCGGTAACTTATGCATTTCATTTATATTATAAGTTACATATATGGTTAGCATGCCTAGGTAGGAACACATTTCATTATAAGACAACATCGGTGAAAGTAGGGCTACGCCTATCTCCTCTAGTGGCGATGGCATCCCATAAGTCGGCTTTCAAAAACCATTTTCCCTTCTAAGTCCAAAAGTACGGATCCTCCTCCTTTATTTCATGTACCTTGAAGCCACCAACCATCATTGAAACCCGACGGTTCGTCAAAGTCCAAAAAGTACGGATCCTCCTCCTTTATTTCATGTACCTTGAAGCCACCAACCGTCATTGAAACCCGACGGTTCGTCAAAGTCGCGGATAGGGCCAAGCAAATCCCTTTCAAGCATCACGTACCATGCCACATAGCAACGAGGGACCCAAGTGATCCAGTCCCTCTTCCACATATAGGGTTGTGAGATAGCGTCTAAAAGTGGAATCGCTATCTCGATCTATGACATCGGTATGAGTGACTTCCATTAACATTATAAGGCAAAGCTTGCAGGTGGGATAGCTACCATACCTATAGGTCCGAAGAGTTAAGGGAATGAGAACAACTTCTTAGTAAGTAAATGTCTAAACCCAAATAAGGATATTAGCTAACAAACAACTCATGTAACATGCAATCAAAGTATAATTAAAAAGAAACCATCGTTGCTTTAGTTCTATAAGCAATCGTAAACAAGCATACAATCACCATCGGTTCGGTTCATCCCGCGCTTTTGCGAGGCCCACCCGTCCATTCTTGGAAGAGACATCTCGGCGTGCATCTTACAAATATACCGAGGCATATCGTAGGATAACCCACCGGTGGCTGGAGGGAATGTTTCCGTCGTTCCGTTCGATTTGTCCCATACCAAACCTTGCGGTTGAGACACGCTCACTCACCTACCTAGAAGGTAGTTCAGGTTAGATCATATCGGTTCGGTAACCTCAACCATCATAGGTGGTGAGGCATGAGTAAAAGCATGCAAGATCACAATTCTTTCACACAAGCACACAAGTTGGCACAAGCCATACACCTTAACAAAGGTTTAGAAATTCACTTACCTATATTGTTGGCAAGAATTGCTAAAAGAGCAAACTAAGGAATTGACGAACAAACGGTGGTGGGCGGCCGGCGTGGGCGTGTGAGGACGGAGGCGTGATGGTGGTGGCGATAAGATGAGCCGAGAGAGAGAGAGAGAGAGAGAGAGAGAGAGAGAGAGAGAGAGAGAGAGAGAAGAATACAGAGAAAGAGAGAGTGGCATTGGAGTGAGGGAAATGAAAGGGTCCTTAGCCTATTTATAGCCCTTCTTGACTTGTTCCACAAGTCAAATTTGTCCTCACATGATTTCCATTCGTCACTTTCTTATTCCTTGTTGCTTGACACATAATCTCAATAATTAGAGAGGTAATGATTACAAGTCATGTGTCATAATAGTAACTCATCCACCCAGCTACCTAGTGAGTCTATGATCTTAGACTAGGTAAGTGTCTAATGACTATTGGTCCATGTGGCTTGGCTTACATTCAGCCACCTAGCTAGTCTATAGAGCCTATGATCCTAGGTTGGTGATTTGTCTAATGGAACCTTCCTGGTAATGCCATACACCCCCTATGAGTTGTCCATTTCTTGTGCCACATAGATATGTGTCTAGAACCTCCTCAATATGCCACACGCCCCATGAGGTGTTAGCCTCTTATTGATACTTAAATAATCTCAAGATTACCCTCTAATGGCAATTAAGGTCTTCTAATGTTATTGGTTAACTTAAAATCACCACTAATGGTAATTTAGGCATTCTAATAATATGAGCTATGACTAGTTAAGGATTTGGCTAATCATTTGTTTCTAATTATTGGCCATGAGCTTTCTCAAGTTTTGGACCAATGAAGTGGCGAGGATTAAACGTAGCACTTGTTATTGGTCGAAATTCATCTTGCATTGATCAAGGCCAAATTGAGTTGTTGATCACTAATCTTGATCGGTTCACCACCGAACCATGACTTGGCGTGTCCAAGATGATCCATCCATTATTAGAGTTGATCATTGATCTATAGCTTCATATTGATTTCAAGGTCATTCTATGCTCGACTTATGGTCACTACACAATTGAGGCCATAATCGACTCTTTAGACTCTACATAGTCGAGTGTATAACGAAACTGTGATTAGTTCTTAGGTTGGTTCCTATGATTAGTGAACTATTTTAAATCCTAGTCGAGTTATAGTTCCAAGCTGTAATCCATTCATAGACTATACTCAATGTGGCCCTAAGATCCGGGTGTCACAACTCTCCCCTAATAAAATTTCGTCCTCGAAATTTACGACGTACGATTATTGGAACAAGTGTGGGTACTCTTGGTTCTTCATATTCTCACTTTCCCACGTTGCCTCCTATATGCCGTGGTACGCTGCAGGACCTTTACAAGGGGAATGGTCTTATTCCATAAGACTTGCTCCTTTCTATCCACGATCCACACCGGCTTTTCAATATATGCGGTTACGTCATCTATATCAATCATTTCATAATCAAGCACTTGTGCTTGGATGGGGTTCATACTTTCTTAACATTGAGAAGTGTAACACGTCATGAATGATCAAAAGTCGTGGCGGTAAGGCCAATCTGTATGTTAATTCCCCGTTCCTCTCTAAGATCTCAAATGGTCCTACGTACCTCGAGACTTAACTTACCTTTCTTTCCAAAGCACGACACATCTTTCATGGGTGATACCTTTAGGAAAACGTGGTCGCCTACTTGAAATTCCAATGGTTTCGCTTATATGCATAGCTCTTTTGTCGATTTTGAGCTATTCCTAGGCGATCTCTAATGGTCTATATGGCTTCGTAGTAACTTGTACTAGTTCGAACTTGTCAATTTCTTTTTCCCGACTTTATTCCAACAGACCGGAGTCCTACAAGCCCTTCCATGTAATGCCTCAAACCGAGTCATTCATATACTTTTGCTAGTAATCGTTGTTATAGGCAAATTCCGCCAAGTGTAGGTGTTCATCCCGGTTTCCTTTGAAATCCATGACACATACTCGTAGCATATCCTTCGGTGTCCGAATGGCCCTTTCTAATTGACCACCACTTTGTGGATGATATACGGGACTAAATTGAAGTTTGGTTCCTAATGCTATCTGAAGGCTTCTCCAAAAAGTAGCGATGAATTTAGGATCTCGGTCGATGTAATCGTGACCCGAACCCGTGTAAAGCGTTATGTGCTTGACATATAAATCAACGTACATTTCTAATGAGTAGTTTTTTTTTTGCATTGATAGGAAGTGAGAAGACTTAGTCAATCAATCCACTATCACATAGATCGAATCATTTCCTCTTTGTATCCTTGGTAACCCCAAGATAAAATCCATCATAAAATGTTCCCACTCCCATTCCAATATTTCAAATGGTTATAGTAATCCTCCCGATTTGCGGTGTGAAGCCTTTACTTGTTGACATGTCAAGCACTTGGCAATGTGTCTTGCGATATCCACCTTATGCTACTCCACCATTAATGTTGACGGAGATTCCGATACATCTTAGTGCTTCTCAAGTGGATACTATAATGGCTACGATATGCTTCGATAGAATCTCTTCCTTGAGCTTGTTATTGTTGGGCACACACAATCGTCCTCGAAATAGAAGAATGCCATCATCGATTATTTGAAACTCGGGTTCCTTCCATTCCTTAACTCTTTTTCGAGTGTTCTCTAATTTTGCATCCATCGGTTGTAAAGATTTGATCCTCTATCGTATATCCGACTCGATTCATAATGTGGTGAATAGTCTACGTAAATTTTCTTCTTCAAGTTTGAATTTTGAGTCTCGAACCTTAGAAAGCAATGTGCACTCCCTAAAGATTAATATCGTAATGGCGGACTTGCGACTAAGAGCATCGGTGACTTTATTCGGCTTTGTAGGACGATAGATGATCTCGCAGCCATAACCTTTAAGCCATTCCATCCATCATCGCTACCGCATATTCAGTTCTTTCTAAGAGAATAAGTATTTAAGGCTTTGATGGTTGGTGTATATTTCAAACTTCTCTCCATATAAATAATGTCTCCAAATCTTCAAAGCAAAGATGATTGCAGCGAGCTCCAAATCATTAACTAGATAGTTAAGTTCATAAGGCTTGAGTTGTCTTGATGCATAGGTTACTACCTTGCCATACCGCATTAGGACACAACCTAGCCCTTTGTGAGAAGCATCGCCGTAGATGGTAAAACCACATGATCCCGATAGAATGATAAGGTGCACTGACATAGTGATCAACGATCTTGTAGTTCTTGTCAATGAGGCCACATGGAAAGCTAGCTTGGAGAACAAGTCAAGAAGCATTCATGAACCTTCTAGAAAGGGGACACCTAAGAAGGATATATATCAAGAAGAGAGCCACTTAGTTCTTGCAAACAAGATCAAACGTACCGAGCTCGTGTTCGGGCCGTGAGGTCTCGGTGCCTTGGCTAATATAGTCCTATAGAGATACATGTTCTTATCTTAGGTGTGCTAACTATATATGTAACTAGCAATGTCAATGGAATGCATAAGTTACTGATAAAATGATGTATTACGTGTATTTTTCTTTTTGCCATGATCACTTACATGCCATGGAAAGTCAAGAAGCATTCGTGAGTGAGTGTATCCCGATCGCGAGGTTTGGTATGGGATGAATCGAACGGAACAACGAAAACGTTCCCTCGAGTGACGAATGGGTTCCCTTACGAGATGCCTCGGTATATTTATAAGATGCACGGCGAGATGCCTCGTTCAAGAATAGACGGGTGGGCTTGCGAAAAGCACAAAACGAAGCGAACAGATGGCAATTGCATGTTTGTTTACAATTGCTTGTAGAACCGAAGCAACAATGGGTTCTTATTAATTATATTTTGAGTGCATGTTACATGAGTTGTTTGTTAGCCAATCTCCTTATTTGGGTTTAGCCATTTACTTACCGAGAAGTTGTTCTCATTCCCTTAACTCTTCGGACTGTAGGTATAGCGGCTATCCCACTTACAATGTCAATGGAAGTCAATCTTACCGATGTCGTAGATCTAGATAGCGATACCACTTTTAGACACTATCTCACTACCCTGTATATGGAAGAGGGACTAGATCATTGGGTCCTTCATCGCTATGTGGCATGGTACGTGATGCTTGGAAGGGATTTGCTTGGCCCTATCCATGACTTTAATGAACCATTGGGTTTCAATGACGGGGGGTGGCCTCACGATGCGTGAAGTAAAGGAGGAGGATCCGTACATTTTGGACTTAGATGGGAAGATTCACTTAAAAGGGAAAGCCAACTTATGGGATGCCATCGCCACTAGAGGGGATAGGCGTAACCCTGCCATGGCTGATATACTCCTATACATATACATGTTCCTATCATAGGTGTGCTAACTATATATGTAACAAGCAATGTAAATGGAATGCATAAGTTCTTGATAAAATGATGTATTACGTGTGGTTTTCTTTTTGCCGTGATCACTTGAGTAGTGCTAGCTTAACCTATGCTTTCGTATGAAATAAATTATCAACGAAACCAAAGAAACGAATTGAGGTTGACGTGCACGGGATGTCATTAAACCTCCCCGCGACAACAAGAGCTTATAGCTAGAACAAATTTCAGTTCCATTTGGCGTCAAGTCAAGAGCACCACCGAGAATTTGTGTCTCTCACGTGGTGCTAAGGTCGGGTTAGGGTATTACATCCAATTAGCGGTTCCAGCCGTGAAGCCTTGGTGTCGCGGAGGAGGTTTAATGACGTTTCGGGCACGTTAACCTTAATTCGTCCATTTTGTTATTATTGCCAGCTTGTTTCATGCGAAGCGTAGGTTACACTAACTCTAATCAAGCAGCCATGACACGAAGGAAATTGCACGATTTACATGACATATCATTCTATCAGTAACTTATGCATTTCATTTATATTATAAGTTACATATATAGTTAGTAAGTCTAGGTAGGAACACATTTCATTATAAGACTACATTAATGAAGGTAGAGGTATGCCTATCTCCTCTAGTGATGATGGCATCCCATAAGTCGCTTTCAAATACCATCTTGCTTTCTAAGTCCGAAAAGTACGAATCCTCCTCCTTTACTTCACGCATCGTGAGGCCACCCGCTGTCATTGAAACCCGGCGGTTCATCAAAGTCGCAGATAGGGCCAAGCTCCCTTCCAAGCATTATGTACCATGCCACATAACGACGAGGGACCCAGTGATCCAGTCCCTCTTCCACATACGGGGTAGTGAGATAGTGCTTAAAAGTGGTATCACTATCTAGATCTACGACATCGGTATGAGTGACTTCTATTGACATTATAAGGCCAAAGTGTGTAGGTAGGATAACCGACATACCTACGGGTTTGAAGAGTTAAAAGAATGAGAACAACTTCTCAATAAGTAAATGTATAAACCCAAATAAGAAGATTAGCTAACAAACAATTCATGTAACATGCAATCAAGGTATAATTAGTGAGAACCCATCTTTGCTTCAATTCTATAAGCGCATGCAATCACCATCGATTCCGGTTCGTCCCGCGTTTTTCGCAGCCCACCCATCCATTCTTGGACGAGGTATCTCGGTGTGCATCTTAGAAATATACCGAGGCATCCCGTAAGGCAACCCACCCGTGGCTCGAGAGAATGTTTCCGTTGTTCTATTTGATTTGTCCCATACCAAACCTCACGATCGGGACATGTTCACTCGCCCACGTATGAGGCGATTCGGTTATATTATATTAGTTCAAGAACCTCAACCACCATAGGAGGCGAGTCATGAGTAAAAGCATGTAAAATCACAATTTTTTCACACGAGCACACAAGTTGGCACTAACCATACACCTTAATAAAGGTTTAGAAATTTACTTACCTATCTTGTTGGTAAGAACTACTAAAAGAACAAAGTGAGGAGTTGACGCACAAACGGTGGATGGCGATCTAGCGTGGGCGTGTGAGGACGGAGCGTGATGGTGGTAACAGTAAGATGAGCCGAGAGAGAGAGAGAGAGAGAGAGAGAGAGAGAGAGAGAGAGAGAGAGAGAGAGAGAGAGAGAGAGAGAGAGAGAGTAGGGAGAAAGAGAGAATGGCGTAGGGGTGAGGAAAATGAAAGGGTCCTTGGCCTATTTATAGCACTTCTTGACTTGTTCCACAAGTCGATTTGTCCTCACATGATTTCCATTTGTTACTTTCTTATTCCTTTTTGCTTGACATATAATCTCAATAATTGGATAAGTAATTATTACAAGCCATGTGTCATAGTAGTAACTCATCCAACTAGCTATCTAGTGAGTCTATGATCTTACACTATGTATGTGTCTAATGGCTATTGGTCTATGTGGCTTTGCTTACATTCAGCCATCTAGCTAGTCTATAGAGCCTATAATGCTAGGATGGTGATTTGTCTAATGGAACCTTCTTGTGACGTCTTGAAATTTCGACGTCTCAAAAAAAAATCATAAATTTCAGCCTGGAAAGTAAATTTGGACTTTTGAGGATTTAAGAGACAACAGTTGGATATTCCTAAAACGTCGCCGGTTTAGATTAGGCTTCGATAGTTTAGTCGTCGCGTAATAGTATCAAGATCCTTCGTGCCCGTGCCTAACCTTAACCGAACACTAGTATAAAAATATCAATTTTACCCTCAATCTGTTGAGCCAAATGACTAACCGATACTCATTTATTAATTTATTAAACTGCCCCTAGATATTTGCACTACAAGAAGAAAATTTCAAAGTTGACTTGACCCGTGGGCCCCTCCCTTTCTTTTTCGGTTATATCCCCTTCGCCTCGTCATCCCCCTTTTACCATAATCTCTCTCTCTCTCTCTCTCCTCCTCTTTGACCCGCAAAACCGTGCGAACCCCCCCACTATACATCTTCTTCTTCCTCTAGTCTTCTATGGTCGAGCAAAGCCCCTTCACCTTTGACGCCAACTTGCATAGCCGCAGCACTACTAATCCGTCGCCCGAGCTCCGCCCGCCACCGCTGCTACCACCGGCTATCCGAGACGCGATCTCCGTCTTGCCCATAAACCATCCCCGACCTTAGCCTCTTCGGCCCGGGATATCCCCACTGTTGTCACTGCTAGCCAACACTAGTCACCCCGCTCGGCCGCCCTCTACCACCTCATCACCTATCATGCTACCGAGCCGGCCTAAGTCCTGTTAGGCCGACGACCCCTCGCTCTCTCTCTCTCTTCCTCACCCGACACCCTCGGCCTCTATCGGTCCCCGCCGTGGATCCGTCGGTCCGTCCTCACCATTATCGGCCACCAACTCGCTCCGTCGATCGAGATCCGAGCTCGTCGCGACTCGACCCAACCGAACCTTGAACCTCTTCTCCGCCCTGTCGCTCCTTCACCTAACGCCGGTCAAGAGCTGGTTGAGCCGACCCGAGCCCCCTCCGTCTTCTAGCTACCGCCGGCTCGCTACCCGTAGTCGAGAGATCCGACGCGCCGACCTGACGCTTGAGCGTTCACGGAACCAAAACCCATAACCTCGAAAACACCAAGCCGACACCCCCCCTTCACCTTTTCTCGAGAACCCCGGGTCTCGCTGAACCGCACCGTCGCTTCCCCCGAGCCGAACCAAGTTCAGCAATTGACCCATGACCAACCGCAGCCATAAAGCCACCCTCGGCCCATCCGTCCATCCACCTAAGCCCGAGCCCTGCCATTGGTTAGCCGCGAACCTATGACCCACCGAGAATCGTCACTACCGTGCCGTGTTCTCGCTCTCACCATGGACCCGAGAAGCCGAGTGGCACCATGAACATGGCGTGGACGCCATAACCCAAAGAAAGAGACCACACATGCACCCGAAATCCTCAAGCCGACCGCGACCCTAAGCGACCCTCGTAGTCACCGCGAGCCGTCTTCGCCGTGCGTTATCATGGTCGCCATCGACATGCCCGACTCATCTTCGAACGTCGTTTAGATTGTGAGTTAACCCTTAACCCTCGGTTAGGTCGTTAATTACGCTTATGGTTAGCTTAATTAGTTTAATAGGATGTTTAGGTAGATTAATTGTGCTCGGTTTAGTTAAAAACTCGATTTAGGATAAATAGCCACAATTAAATAAGTTAGACCGGATAGTTAAGTGGACCGTGGTTAGTTGGTGGTTAGACCGAATTGTTTGACCGGCCGCCGTTGTTTGATGGTGAGCGAGCAATAAATTAGAGCCGAGTGGACGATTGATTGTCCGACGAAATTGAAATTATTAATCATAGTCAAATTAATTAAATGTGTTTAATCAATCGTTATGATCGATTGCTTCATTGGATGCATTGATTAGTTGCTGAGTATTATGGGTGAATTTGTGAGTGTCGGTCACCCCGTATCAAATGCAAAGTCCGGTTGGTAAATTGTACATTAATAGGACCACGTGTGGAACTAAACCGCATGCTTTAGCATGAAAATGGCCTTGGGTCGAGTTTTTGAGCACATTTGTATGAGCATTCAACTAAACACAAAAGATAAAAATTGACCGGTTGATTGTCGAATGTGCCAGAGTGGTCATATAATGGGTTCCCCGACAAGATCGTGTCGTGCCAATCGAAGCCTCATGATTTTTCGGATGTATGTCAATCAGTACCACCGGGTTGATCGGATGCCGATCGCAGCTTGTAACGAACCGATACTCCTTACAAGAATGCCTGCTATGCTGTGTCGTGCCGATCGGAATCACACCGGCCTAGCGATCGCCGTCGCAGAAGTAATGGGATGATGCTTGATCTTACTAGTAGAGCACAAATTGCCTAGTGTGTAGGCACTACCGCCTAGTGTGACAGCCGAATGGCCATTAATAAATGGACTACGTGTGGTATCTTGTGTAGATAAGTTGATGTAATGCCTTGACGAGTGATTGTTTGATGTGGCGATCGTGTCGTATCAAGCATTGCACCACGTGTGGCTTATGGCCGCTAAGTTGCATGTGGTTGTGATATATTGCTTGGGATTGTGCCTTTTCCCCGTGATAGCTAGAGCATGGTGTAGATCGCCCGCTATTGATCTATTATCGATTGTGGCTATATGTTTAGGCCGCCCGAGAGAATCAACGTCCTAGTTGGGCTTAGGAGTTAATTCACTAAGATTTATATCTCACCCCATTATTGTTAACTCTTTTTCAAGCCCTTAGCTGTGGAGAGTTGGAAGTGGATGTGAATTTTATTGGAGTAGTTTGGGGAGTAACATAAACCTCGATCCAATATTTTGTGGGTTGTAGGAAGTAACCCCGAAGTGGAGCCTATGTGTATAAATGTACTTCCCGAGTTAATGAATAACTCTATTTGGAATAGACATTCGTTGATGTTGATTATTGTGTATCTTGCTTTACTATCCCCGCTTTGATGTGTTATCTAGGAGTAAATCATTTTCGCATGTGCTTAATAAGAAGATAAAACAAATGGGTCGATAACGTGCCTAGGACGTTATCCCTTATGACCGAGGCGTTTAGGTAGGGATATTGCATACCCGAGAATCGAGACATGACACTTCCAAGAATGCCACATGCCCCCACGAGCTGTCCATTTCTTGTGCCACATAGTTATATGTCTAGAACCTTCTCATTATGCCCCACGCCCCATGAAGTGTCAGCCTCTTATTGATACTTAGATAATCCCAAGATTACCCTCTAATGGCAATTAAGATCCTCTAATGTATTGGTTAACTTAAAATCACTACTAATGGTAATTTGGGCATTCTAATGATATGAACTATGACTAGTTAACGATTTGGCCAGTCATTTGTTTCTAATTATTGGCCATGATCTTTCTCAAGTTTCGGACCAATGATCGAGGCCTGACCGAGTTCTTGATCACCAATCTTGATCGGTTCACCACTGAACCATGGCTTGGCGTGTCCCAAGATGATCCAGCCATTATTAGAGTTGATCGTTGATCTATAGCTTCGTATTGGTTTAAAGGTCATTCTATGCTCGACTTATGGTCACCACACAATTGAGCCCATAATCAACTCTTTAGACTCTACAAAGTCGAGTGTATAATGAAACCGTGATTTGTTCTTAGATTGGTTCCTATGGTTAGTGAACTATTTCAAATCCTGGTTAGTTATGGTTTTAAGTTGTAATCCATTTATGGCTTATACTCAATGTGGCCCTAAGACCTAGGGTGTAATAGGCTCACTTTTTGGAATATTGCTACTCTTTTTATGATAAAATTAGTATGGGAAACAATTACGAGCCACGACTAACATTGCTTGGTAATATGTCATTGTGCTTGTAGTTTCCGTCTCTCTATTTTTTTTTATTTTTTTTCAAGTGCTTTGTCTGCTTGTAGTCTTTTACTTTTAACATATCTTTGTCTAGTATTGTGATTGTCAAAGATTGGTTTTTAAAATAGGGATAATACTATGGCAAAGCCCAAACTCGGTACACCTGTGATAAATTTACCTCTAATTATTTTTTTGACCACAAAAAATCTCAAATTAGTACACTTATGACAAATATACCCCAAACTGGTATACTTATGACATATTTACCCTCTATTAATATTCGTTATATATAACCGTCAAATTGCTTTGAGTTGGATGACTCGTGGTGGTTAATGGATGTACTAGTTTGAAATTTTTACCCTCCGTTTGTCACAAGTATACTAGTTTGGAATTTTTCGTTGTATTAACTCAATTTAACGGATGGTAGATTTGTCACAAATATATCGATTTAGGCTTTTTCGTGGTAAAAAAATTAGTTTAGGGTAAATTTGTCATAAATATATATGTTTGGGGTTTTTTACTAGTTACTAGTTAGCAGAGCCAAACCCATTTTAAAAAATATTTTTTGGTGAATTTATCATAGGTGTATCAATTTGGAATTTTTTGTGGTAAAAAAATAATTTAGAATATTTGTCACAGTGTACTAGTTTTGGGTTTTTCGTGATATTAACTCTTTAAAATATTAAAAAGTACGTAGTTATTGACGGGTAGATTTATAATGGTATTTCACAATTCATAAACCTGTTTTTTTCGTTTTTAATTTTCTCGTGAAAAAGCAAAACGCACTAAAAGGAACTTAATATAAGTGAAACCAAAAGTGATAATGCAACATCGTGTAGAATCTTTTCGAATCACTCTTACTTATTCCTATTTCATAACAATTATTTTGAAGAAATTTATGCCGAATGCCACCGTGCCGAGTGGATCTCATTGGGTGAAAGTCGTAAATCGCTGCCTTTTATTTAATATTTTTGTGCATTTCGAATTTTTCTTACTTTATGACCAAAAGAAAAAAAAAACTTTGTTTTACTTTAACTACTTGTATTACTTGCATACAGCCAAAGACAATGAACCGACAACTGTATCAACACCTACTTCCTTGGATCCTTGGTGTGGTTGATGGGTATCCTCACCAAAGAAGGGAGATTTCTCTCCTAAAGGGGCTTTCGGGGCCTATCCAAGAACTTAGCGAGCTGCCTATATGCGTTTTTTATTTTAACATGTGGGTGTGCCCACACGCCCGCACCCTTAATCGCCAAACAAATATTTTTCTTCCTAGTAAGACAAGAAATTTCCTCGAGTTTTTACGTCTCGAGTTCACTTTGTCTTACTTTATGACCAAAAGAAAAAAAAACTTTGTTTGACTTTAACTACTCGTAGTACTTCCATAAAGCAAAAGGCAATGAACCGACAACCGTATCAACACCTGCTTCTCATGCTCACGTTTCTCCTCCTCCACCACCTACTCTACTATTCACAATCCTAAAATTTATTAAATCTCCATTCTTTGCTCCACCGCTAATGGACAAATATTAATTAGGTATCTATTCATTCTTGCACCGCCCAAGTGACAAACAATGATTAGACAAACAATGAAAATGTATTTGTCATCTTTTTGGCACTTAGTTAAGATTGGCTCATTTAAATAGCAAGGTTAGGTAATGGCATCTCATTAGAATGATCATTGTCGGCAAGTAGATACAAGGGTCTAAGTTAGCCTAAGTCTAATATGTCAACAATTTTAATATTATCAAAATTTGGTATTCGCTCCACAAACCAATAACACGGCCCTCTCTTGACGTCCGAAGCCGGTGGAGGTCGTGGCACGGTAAAAAAAAAAGAAGACAGAAAAAAGAAAATATTCAAATATTTCAAAAAAAAACTAAAATACAATTGTAAATATCCACATCGGCGCTAGCGATGTCACATAGGACCATTATCGTCCTCGTCGGCCATTTTCAGCCAATATGACTAAATTGGCAAAAGGTAAAAAGGTTTAGGACTGAGTCGTCAAACATTAAAGATTTAGGATTGAATTGGCAAAAGTGAAAAAAATTTAGGACTTTTTTGACAATTTTCCCCGAGGGATTCTAATGAACCTTTAGTTTTTGAGCTAGAAATCCTACAACGTCCCAACTATTGGGAATGCGTTGCAGAAGTTTGATACTTTTACCTAGGGAGATCGCCAAGAGGGAGCCCAAGTTCGAACCAATCAACATATTTAGTTAAACCCACATTTACTCAAAGGCTTAAGCCAATGAGTTATGGGCCAATTATGATATATTAACTACTCAACATCTCATCAATTCTCTAATGTGCGATTTTTCCTAACACATCTCACACGTGCATTTTAATAATCTCCCCCTCACTTGTGAGCTCTAGTGCTAGGTTTAATCCCCCTTAATTCAAATATCATTCTGCATCTACTTATCTTGACTTGAATCTCCAACGTCCAACTTCATCCTTGGTCTCTTTCTTGAGACCGAACCTTAAAATCTATCATTGGGCTCGCGTTGCCACACCACAACACCCATCTTGTGACATCCTATACTCCGACCCTTTTTCGAAGTTTTGAATAAATGAAAGGTCTCATTGATGTATTTCAGCTAAGTCTTACTTGGAATTAATCCCTCTTGAGCAGACTAACCAAATGGGAATGGCTAGCTAGGAAAATCAAGTACGTGAACCTAAGAACTTGATCCTAGATTGACTCTTTGGCCATGAAAATTGTCGAGGGAATATTTTGGACCAATATAGGCCGATCCTAGAATGATTAAGGAATGATTTGGGCAATACCCTATGCTTGGATCACGGGTGATTCCATTTGACCTCGTATGGGTTCCGAATGTCCCTAAATTATTTTCTAACGATCGTGTCCATCGGGACTAGTGATTAACCCTCACAATTGAATGACAATCAAAGTCGACATGGCTCGATAAATTCTTAAACGTGATATTAATCACGGGTCGATACGCGTAACTCCTAAAAGCCGCCTGTTAATTTGAGATACACTTGAAATTTCAATTGATCGAGATTGATCGCGAATCGAGCTTTAAAATTTGACGTCGGACCTTCAGGGGGTTCCAATAATTAAATTTTGGACGTTTTCTCATTCGGAGTACAATTACTTCACGATTCGCCCCAAAAAGTTCAGAAAAAATAAAATTTGGACTTGATATGGGAAAAGACCCATTTACCCTTAAAAAAATATCCAATTTTTCACTTTGGCCAAGGGGCATTTTGGTCAATTTACCTCATGGCCGAAAATTGACTAGTCAATTGTGAGGAAATTATTAAATTTCCCTTCTTGCATTCAAGATCAAAATATCTACTCCTAAAATATCCTAACCTATTATATTGATGATTTTTATCATCTTTTTCATAAAATTTCTACCACTTTCTCTCACCTCACTCTCTCTCTAGCCTTGGCGAGAACCACCCATTTCACCACCACCATCGCCGGATTTTCTTCGAGCTACCACCGGCCTCGCTTTGAACCGCCGAAGCATAACCACCATCGTGAGTCGCCGGAGTCGCCGGATTTTCGTGGGTCAAAGCCGGCCAAGAAAGGACCGCCGGAGCCGCCGTTGGATCAAGATTTTTCTCTCGAAGTTTCGCCGGAAAATTTTCTAGATCTTGAAGTAAGTTGGTTTCTAAACTTGGATTCGGTATCTAGGTTGCTAATGGACTTTAAGTTGAGTTGAATTGGTGAAAAAAATGGTTGGATTTGTGCTTGATTCTAGCTTGGCCGAATGAGAGGGAGAGGAGAGAGAAAAAAATGTGTTCTTGCATGAATAGTGAATATGCATGATTGCTAATGGATGGCTAGGATTTAATCTTGCCTTTCATGCTTTAATCCGACGGCTTATATTGAATCTTGCTTAGAAAGATTGATCCGACGGCCAAGATTAAATCCTGCCTTTTGTGTAGATTAATCGGGTTGTGGAGATTATTTGCATGTGAGGATATTTTAATTGTATGGTCCCGATTAAATGCCACGTTAGTATAGTATAATCATACGGTACGTATTAATTGTACGTTAGTGAAATTCTGATCGTACGGTGATTATTAATTGCTACGTTAGCATTAATAATATTGGGTGGCGTAGATTAATTTTGTGGTAGCATAAATTAATCGTGTGGCCCCGATTGACTATTGACTTAGTATGATTTAATCGGGTGGGCCCGATTTATTAATTCTCTAACATGAGTGAATCACGTGGTTTCGATCAAGTATTTATTCGGCATAATTAAATCGAGTGATCTCGATTGAGAGGAAGGGAAAAATTAGAAAGATCGTGTGGACCCGATCTTTTATTGGAGAAAATTGGGAAGATCGTGTGGTCTTGATCCGCTAATCGGGAAGTTTAGCGAGATCGTGTGGTGAAGATTGATCGATCGGAAAGATTTATGTGATCGTGTGGTGTCGTATGAGCGATCAAAGAATTATTGTTGTTATATGGTCTTAAGTGGAATAATTGAGAGGAAGTGTGGAATTTTACCCTGAAGCGTGATTACACGGGGTTCGTGTATTATAAGACCATATTTTACCCCGAGGCGTTAAACGCGGGGTTGTGCTTATTATTTTATCCCGAGACGTTAAACGCGGGATATTAACCTGAGGCGTTATTACGCGGGTTATAGTGACCTGAGGCGTTATTACGCGGGTCCGAACTATATAATGACCTGAGGCGTTATTACGCGGGTTTGTCCATTTATATGATAGCCTGATGCGTTAAACGCAGGCTTTGGAGTAACGTGGAATTTTATATGATAGCTTGATGCGTAAAACGCGGGCATTGGAGTAACGTGAAATTTTATATGATAGCCTGAGGCGTTAAACGCCGGCTTTGGAGCCACGTAGAATTTTATATGATAGCCTGAGGCGATAAACGCGGGCTCTGGAGTACGTGGAATATTTTATTGACAATCCGAGGTGTGGAACGTCATTATGGGAGCAACGTAGAATTTTTGTAAATGTGTGACAATTTTTGGAGAAAAAATGAAATATTCTGAAATTTATTTGTTGAATTTCTCGATTGATGGAGGAATTGTTGAGAATTGCTAATATAGGACGTGTCCGGGAGGCACTAGCGCCCTAACCTAAGATTAGGGACTATCTTACCGAGATTTATTCTCACCCCGTCGTGGGTTATCTTTTTCGGACCCTCCGCCTCGACAATGAATGACCCGCCTCGTAGATTTGGAATTCCCCGGGATACGGAGACAGTAATTACAGAATATCCAGTGGGGAAGATAAGGTATACTATATGCACGCTACCACAATCTAGGTAGATGTCGGAGAAAATTTTTGGAAGCCCCATACGTACCTGGCATGGACGTACGGACATGGGGATATGATAGTAGGTCCGCTGAGGGGCTTTGATATCCCCTATGACGGAGTTGGGGAATGGGACCACACTCGGGCTGCCCCTCCCGATGGCATGGTGACGAGTCCAGATACCGGCCTTGAAGACCCGGCAATCGAATCGGAGATTTTGGAACCCGAGGAGGACGTAGAGATCGTAAAGCCATCGGATGTGGAGCTGCCATCCGAGACCGAGGAAGAGGAGGGAGCTAGAGACTTCGTCGATGATAGTGAGGATGAGGCTTAGGGTAGTTGGCCTCTTGACTTTTGTTGAGCGTTTTCTTTTGGAAGTATAGTAGGCTTCGACCACGTAATCTTTTTATTGTAATGGTCACGGACTTGTACAAGTAGCCTCCAAAAACCTTAGGTTTGGAAAGTTGTATAGAACATGTGTATATGTATATAGTTTGCCTTTACCGTCCCAAGTCATCGTGATGTTATTTGTTTATGTACGAGGAATGGTTTTTGCTTCCGCAAGAAATTTGTTGGCCTTTGGATCCTGGAGAACCGTACGTAAGCATGGCCGGATGGGATGTCGACGAGCTCGCGGGGTTCGGGTCGTGACACATCTGCTCGAAAACCGTATCGATCACTAAATTCCTTCCTTGAGAAATTCATCAAATACTGATACATATTGGGAGCGGGCCACTAATCAATCATCAACTCTAAAACCATACCAATAAATATTGGGAGCAAGTCATCAATCAACCGTTGACTCGAAACCATATTGATACATGGTGGGAGCGGGCCGCCAATCAACTATCGGTTCAAGCCATTTGTTAGGAGTGCACGGTGGGAGCCCAAGTCCGAACCCTTCAACATATCTAATTAGACCCACCTTCACTCAAAAACTTAAGTGAATGAGTAATGAGTCAATTATGATATATTAACGCTCAACATCACATCATTTCTTCGATGTGGGATTTTTCTAACACAACTCACATGTGCATCCAAACATCAACCAGCTCAAGCACACATAATTTTTAATTTTAAAGATTAAGTATGTTTTGTATCATGTATCATCTGTTAATTATTTATGTTTATTATTATTATTATTTTTTTGGTGACCCAGGGAACCCCCGCACGGCCGGCAGCCGGGGGGTAAACCCCGGGGGCAACACGTGCTAGCCACCACACACGTGCCACCGGTTAAGTCACCCCGCAACGTCCCCTGGGATTCGAACACTCGACCTTTTGGTATTTATGTTTATTATTAGTATTCAATAATTGCAAGAAAAAGATGTTAAGTAAGTATAATATTTTTATTGTAAAAGAATAATTTTTTTGTATTAATTACAATTTCTTAAAGAAAACAAATACCTAGTTAGATGGTATGGGTTGGCTTCTTTTGGCGTTTGATTTGCATATCCTTGACCTGGATGCGAACACTAGGGCAATGTTCCTAATTAAAGCCAATCACATTTTTGCTATATCTTAATGATATTAAGGTGCCGATTCATATATAATATAGGTCATGTAAAGTATTCTGACATTAGATTATCCATTTCATTTGCTATAGGTCGGGGAAAAGTAGAAAGAGATAAGGATAAAATTATCTGTCGCAGCATGTAGTAATGTCATTTTATTTTCTCATGCTTTGTGATGATTCAGTAACATTTCATTGGATTTTGTTCGTCCATTGACACATCATCGGATGGCTCACTTAGCATATTAAAGTTTATTTTAAGTTAAAGTTTATTTATTTCCATCCTTATCAAGCTTTTGATTGATGGGTTAAAAAATCATGAACTGACCAATATGTGAATTTACCTAAAAATATAGTACATGTTCGATTTTCCTGTTTGTAACCTAACCTTACTTAAAACTTTAACTAAGCACCAATCAATGTCTTGGGAAGCTAAAAACTTGGTAGGAGACTTTTCCAAGTCTTTCACCGGCCTAAAAGAAAAATAAAGAAACACCGTTGTTGGTCACCTCAATGAAGACAATAATGTGCACTTCTAAACAATCAAGTAGTAATTGGATGACCATAAAAGTATCCAAATATAATGGACAATCATATATTTTACAAAAAATGGAATTAGCGCAATTCGCAGAGTTAGAAGCCTTTGCACGATTCGCAATATAATGGGTGGTCTTTTTGCATTTTATTGTTTCATTTCCAGACCAATCGCCATCACCAATAGTATCAATAATGAACAAATATAGATTAGACAAACGTTAATTAGGTATTCATGATTTCCCATGATTAATGGACAAACATTCACTTGCGGGGATACCGCTAATCTTTACATGACAAAATTACTATGGGAATTGATTCCGAGCATGACTAACATTGCTTTGTGGTCTCTCATTCTGATGGTAGTTTTCCCCTCCTTTTTTTTTTTTTTTTGGCAAAATGCTTGGGTATGTTTGGAATCTTTTACTTTTAACGTATATTTGTCAAGTATTGCAGTCATCAAAAGTTGAGTTTTAAAATTTCAAGAAAATACATAGTTATTGACAAGTAGAGTCTTATGGTTTTTCATGTTTTGTAACTTTTTTTTTTCATTTTTAATTTTCTAGCGGGAAGATAAAATGCACTAAAAAAGTGATGATGGAACGTCGTGTGGGATCTTTTCGGAGTCACTCCCGTATATTCCTATTTCACGACAATCATTTTGAAGAGGGTTATGCCGAAAGCCATTGGCTAAAAGTCGTAAATTGCGGGCTTAATAGTTAACATGCAAGTTGCTGAATCATTACACGTAGCTCCTCTCATTTGTGCATTCCAACTTTGTTTCTCTTTAACTACTCGTATTACTTGCACGAAGAAAAGGTTATGACTATTCCTATTAAAAAATGTTTTGAGTAACTAAAGTCATGAGGAGCGTTCTTTTTGTAATTGAGTTGATAAGGATCTTTTGCATAGCAACTACCTAATTTATGATGAAAAGTGCATAAAAAACAAAAATTACCATATAGCGTTAGCAATCTCTTGGAGTATGCATGTTTCCTCTATAGTTTAGGGGCATGAGTGTGGAGACCGATCTACCACATAGCTTTAGCATCGTGTAAGCCCTGTGAATTGATTAAGCTCTGGTCTTAGGCATATGTAGATACTTTTAATTTAGAGCAGTTTGCACGCAAAATGGAAGACCTCTAGATCTCGAGTTGAAAATTCCCTCAACGCCCCAACCAACCGCATCAATCCTAAGGTTATGGAAGCATAATTTTCTATGGTATAGAATGACTGTACTTTTGCACTTTGTATCATATCACTGATATCAAATAATCGCAAGATAGATAGGCTAAGTATTATATTTATATTGTAAAGAATAAGAGTACTTTGCATTCTGAATAATTTTTTGAGCTAATCAGTGTTAAAAAGAAAATAGTAACATATGAAATATATCCACGATATTGACCTCAGATCTACTTTGTATATTAAGCTGGCTAAATTTTCTTATAGTTTGATAGTTTACATGACAAATTTGGCGATAAAAATTATTAGGTTGGAAATGTCAATTTACCCCTAAATCCGTGAATGAACTATGAGTAGTCGCTTAAGTTTTTCGTATATGTAGAATAACATTGATCAACAAACCTAAAACCAAATGCAAATGAATAGTCTGAATGTAGAGGAATAATCCGAGCCCAATGAAATGACGTTATGTCCTTAAGATAAATTTGTCCCCTCAATCGGTACCCAAAGTTCTTGGACAATTGCCTCCCGAGAATAGAATAAATCGCATTTCCTCTAAAGCGAGTACTTTTTCGAGCTCTAGTGTCCGTTCGAATTGTGTCCATTAGGTTTAAAAAGAGTAGAACAAAATAAAATAATAATAATAATAATAGGAACGCGCGGCCTGGGCTCGGCTCGAACCCAACCGAACCGGCCGTTGGGCGACGGCAATGGAGCGTGCGTGTGGGTCGACCTAACTTTGCATAGGTCCTCTCCCTTCCATAAAAGTGGGGTGCCCCTTGGAGCCCAAACCCATTTGTGAGTTTTCAATATTTAAACTCATCTCTCATCTACTCTTTTTCAATGTGGGACTCTCCATTCCTCATTTCTCATTCAACTTCTTATGGGACTTTGAAACCAAAGTCCCAACAATCCCCTACATGAATGAGAAGTTTAGACATCATGACTCTTCATGTATGCATGGGATGCAATGTGCGATTATTCCATGATAGGACAGGTTGCATCGGGATAAGTAGTCTCGAGACTTTAAACTTTCCCTAGTGAGCCCTATCGGACTTACTCGGTTAATTAGTAGACTTGATGTCCTTGAACCTGTCGACCTTTAGTGTAAGCCTAGATAATAGAAATCATACAATTATCTCTCGAACAAAGTTGGTTCTCACTGTTGTGTTCGTTTTGGCCATGAACACGCCCGGGTTTCATGAGTGCTTTAGAGAATTCGACCTTTCCAATTCTCACGAAGCGGCCCTCACTTCACACTTACATAGGTGATTTCGAATATGTGGTATATCGCATACCCAATTCAAAATCATTAAAAGCTTACGCTTTAACCTCCATATATTAGCATTGTCTTCACTATCTTAATACGGGAATGGTTAAGAGTTGATAGTACTCTACATCGCCTGCATAACTTGGCTGTCCTTTTGAACCTAGATCTTGGGATCTCCAAGTCAATTAGGTAGGATTTTCGCTATGACGACTTATATTTTAGGCCTTAAACCCATTCTCCTTGATGTTTTCACAACCGTCTCTCTCGGTTATGCCTTTTATAAATGGATCCATAATATTATCTTTTGACTTCACATAGTCAATCGTGATAATTCCACTAGAGAGTAGTTGTCTTACAAGATCGTCTCTTCGACGTATATGCCGAGACTTAACATTATACATAACATTCCTTGCCCCGTATATTGTCGCTTGACCATCACGGTGAATACATACAGTGGCCTGGTTTAGGCTAATTAGGAATATCTTCTAAGAAATTTCGAAGCCACTCTGCTTCTTCACCGGCCTTATCCAAAGCAATAAATTCTGCTTCCATAGTAAACCTTGTAATACAAGTTTGTTTAGATGATTTCCAAGACACTTTGCTCCCCCACCAAGTGTAAACATATATCCACTCATAGTATCCTTCAAATACCGCTGGATACTCGTGTAATACAAAACATAGTTTTGAGTATACTTCAAATAGCCCAATACACGTTTCATAGCTCTCAAATTGTTTTCATTTGGACTAACTATAAATCGACTTAGCTTGCTCACAACACAAGCTATGTCCGGCCTAGTACTGAGTTCATGACATACATTAAACTACCTAGTATACTAGCATACTCATTTTGAGCATTGCTTTCACCAAGTATTCTATGAAAAATGTAAATTAACATCTATCGAGGTCTTTACTTGGTACAATATCTAGATTCTTGCACTTTTCAAGAATCTTTTCTATATAGTGAGGATGTGAGAGTGCTAATCCTTCAAATGTTTTATGGATTTTAATTCTCAAAATAACATCTACGGCCCCCATGTCTTTCATATCAAATTTATTTGTGAGCATGCGTTTGGTTCCCTTAACAACCTCACTATTGCTCCTTACTATAAGCATATCGTTTACATACAAGCATAAAATGACAAAGCCCTTAAGAGTGTTCTTAACATATATACATTTGTCACACTCACTAATTTAAAACCATTCGACAACATGACTTGGTCGAATTTAGCATGCCATTGTTTCGGTGCTTGTTTCAAGCCACGAGAGAAACTTGATAAGTCGACATACTTTCTTTTCTTGTCCTGGAACAATGAACCCTTCAAGTTGTTCCAAATGTATTTTTTCTTCCGGATCCCCATTTAATAAAGTCGTTTTTACATCCAATTGATGGATTTCAAGCCTATACACCGCTGCTATCACAATTAGCATCCTTATAGATGTAATTCTTGTAACAGGTGAATGGGTGTCAAAATAATCAAGACCTTCTCGTTGCTTGTAGCTTTTTACTACAAGTCTAGCCTTATATTTATCAATAGTACCATCCGCTTTCATTTTCTTCCTAAAATCCATTTACATTGTAGTAGTTTATTACCATAAGGGAGGTCAACCAATTCCCATGTATGATTTGACAAGATGAATTCAACTTCGCTATTGATAGCTTCTTTTCGAACGGGGCTTTTGGGGATGTCATAGCCTCTTTAAAGGTCCGAGGTTCATTTTTTAATAAATATGTTAGAAAATCAAGTCCAAAAGACGTAGAAGTCTTTTGTCTTTTACTACGTCTAAGTTCATCCTCCATAGGATCGCTTCTAGATGTAGTATTCCGAAGCCTCTTATCATTGTCAATTGGCTCATATACTTGTGTTATACGGAAATATATTCTCAAAGAACGAAGCATACCTGGACTCAATGATCGTATTAACATGTATATCTAGGACCTTAGATTTATGAACAAGAAATCGATATGCATTACTATTAAGAGCATATCCAATAAAGACACAATCAACAGTTTTCGGTCCTATCTTAACCTTTTTAGGCTTAGAAATCGCAACCTTAGGCGAACACCCCACACTTTGAGATATTTCAAATTCGGCATTCTGCATTTTCATTTCTCATAAGGAGTTTGTTGTGTCTTTTTGAGGGGTACTCTATTTAAAATAAAATTTGCCATCAAAACAACTTCCCCCCACACAAATTCTATGGTAGACCGAAACTATTCAACAATGCATTCATTATTTCCTTTAAGCATCGATTTTTCCTTTCCGCCACTCCATTAGCTTGTGGCGCATATATGACGAGTTGCTCCAAGATCAATCCACCATTCTTTAAGGTTTCTCACCATGTTGCACTCGGATATCATAGCAAGAAGATTGATATCATCAACGCCATTGGAAATCTGTTCCACCACATTCGCCCGAGTTGTGACATCCCCGTATTCCGACCCATTTTCGAAGCTTTGAATGAATGAAATGTCTCATTGATGTATTTCAGCTAAACCTCACTCGAATTGATCCCTCTTGAGAATACTAACCAAATGGGAATGGCTAGCTAGGAAAATCAAGTATGTTGACCTAAGAACTTGATCCTGGATTGACTTTTTGACCATGAAAATTGTTGAGAGAATATTTTGGACCAATATAGACCGATCCTAGAATGGTTAAGGAACGATTTCGGTAATACCCTACGATTGGATCACGGGTGACTCCGTTTAACCATGTACGGGTTCCGAACGTCCCCGAATCATTTTCTAACGATCGTGTCCATCGAGACTAGTGATTGACCCTTGCGATTACATGACAACCAAAGTTGCCATGGCTCGAGTAATTCTTAAACGTGGTATTAATCACGGGTCGATACGCATAACTCCTAAAAGCCGCCCGTTAGTTTGAGATACGCTGAAATTTCAATTGATCGCGAATCGGACTTCAAAATTTGACGTCGGACCTTCGGGGATTCCAAAAAAATTAATTTTGGATGTTGCCTCATCCGGAGTATGATTACTTCGCAGTTTGCCCTAAAAGGTTCAAAAAGCGAAATCTATACCGGAAATAGGAAATTACCCATTTACCCTTGGAAAATACCCATCTAGCCATTTTGGTCAAGGGCATTTCGGTCAAATACCCCCTAGTGGCCGAAAATTGACTAGTCAACTTGGGTAGCAAATTAACAAATTGCCCTTCTTGCATTTCAAGAGCAAATTGAGATGAATTATTGGTGGACCCCACAAGTTTCTCTCCCTTCATGGCAAGACCAATTATTCAACTCAAAATATCTACCTAAAAATATCCTAAGCTACTTATCTATTCATCCGCTTCATCTTTTTCATTTTTGTGACAATTTTCTCTCACCTCACTCTCTTCCCTTTGCTTGGCCGAACCACCATCTTCACCGCCACCGCTATCACCGAGCCATCACCGGACCACCACCGGCCAAGCCTTGAACCGCCAGCCATCCTCGAAGCTTAGCCGCCGCCGTGAGCCACCCGGAGTAGCCGGACCGCCATGAATCAATCCCGGCCGAGAGGGATCGCCAGAGCCGGCGCTTGGATCAAAATTTTCTCAACATTTTCATCTTAGGTTTTGCTCCATTTTTAAGGTGAGCAAGTTTCTAATCCTTGATTAGGTAGTTAGGATGCTAAAGGATGAAGATTTGAGTAGTTTTGGGTGAGAAATTTGCTTGATTGTGTCTTTGTTGCTCTTGGCCAAAATGAGAGAGGAGAGGGAGAGAGAAATTTTGTGGTCTTGATGTGAATAGTTCTCCATGATTGGAATTGGGTGGCCTAGATTGGAGGCTGCTTTATTTAGAATAATCGTACGGCTTAGATTCAATCTTGCTTTATAATGATTTAAATCGTACGGTCCCGATAAATTACTACGTTAGCATGATTTAATCATGTGATACGTATTAATTGCACATTAGTATAATTTTAATCGTATGGTATAGATTAATTATTGCATTAGCATAAATTGATCGTGTGGTGTAAATTAATTATTGTGTTAGCATAAATTAATTGTGTGGTTCCGATTGGCCTATAGCCTTATTGTGATTTAATCGAGTGGTCCCGATTAACTAATTATTCAACATGAGTGAATCACGTGGTACCGATTGAATATTTCTTCAGTCTAATTAGATCGAGTGGCCTCGATTGAGTGGATGGGAAAAATTAGAAAGATCGCGTGGTCCCGATCTTTTATTAGAGAAAATTAGTGAGATCGTGTGGTCTCAATATGCTAATCGGGAAGTTTAGCGAGGATCGTGTGGCTTGAATTGATTGATCGGGAGGTTTTATTTGATCGTGTGGTATTAGTCGAGCGTTTGAGGGATTATTATTATTATATGGTCTTTATGAGGAATAATAAAGCGTGAGTGCGGAAGTTTTACCCCGAGGCATTATTACGCGGGGTTTGTATTTATAAGACCATATTTTACCCCGAGGCGTTATTACGCGGGGTTACGCTTATTATTTTATCCTAAGGCGTTCAACGCGGGATATTAACCTCGAGACGTTATTACGCGGGTTATATCAACCTGAGGCGTTATTACGCGGGTCCGGACTATATAATGGCCTGAGGCGTTATTACGTGGGTCCGTCCATTTATCTTGTAGACGATGCGTTAAACGCGGCCTTTTGAGTAACGTGGGCTTATTAAAGGCTTGGTGAGATGGAATAGTAAGTTGCGGTCATTTCTTGAATTTATGTTATATATTATTGGCTGAGTGAGAAATTGTTGAGAACTGCTCACCTAGGATGTGTCCGGAGGCACTAGCGCCCTAACCTGGGATTAGTGATTTTCTTACTGAAATTTATTCTCACCCCGTCTTGGGCTAATATCTTTCGGACCCTCCACCTCGACCATGAATGATCCACCGCAGCGGTTCGGGATACCTATGGACATGAAAACCGTAATTACCGAGTATCCTGTGGGTGAGGATAAGGTTTATTTTAGGCATGCTACTACCATCTAGGTAGATGTAGGAGAGAATTTTTGGAAGCTCCATACGTATCCGGCATGGACGTACGGACATGGGGATATCTTTGGTAGGACCACCTGTATGGCTTTGACATCCCTTATGATGGAGTTGGGGAATGGGACCCCACTCAGGCTGCCCCTCCCGATGGCGTGGTGAGGAATCCGGATACCGGCCACCGAAAACCCGCAGATTGGACCCGGAGATTTTGGAGCCCAAGGAGGACGTAGAGGTAGTGGAGCCATCGAGATATGGAGTTGCCTTCCGAGACCCGATGAGGAGGAGGAGCTAGGGATGTCTTCGAGAGGACAGCAAAGACGAGGCTTAGGGTAGTCGCCCTTTTGACTTTTTGAGGATACCTTTCTAGAGGGGGAGTTAGGCTTCGACCACTTGATCTTTTGTTATAGGTGGTCTTAGGCTTGCATACGGTTGGCCTCGGAAGCCTCAAGTTTGGTTGTTGTAAAGAATATGTGAATATGTACATAAGTTTTCTTTTACTTGTCCCAAGTCATCGTATTGTTATTTGCTTTTGTACGGGGTTTAATTTCTGCTTTCGCATGTGCCTATCATTCACGTTAGTTTGGAATTTCGTTGGCCTTTGGATCTTGGAGAATTGTACTTAAGTGTGGCCAGGTGGGATGTTGGCGCGCTCGTAGGGTTTGGGTCGTGACATGAGTCTTCTATCTTTTCTTGGCTCTACGGTCTTTGGCACGATGTCCAGGACTTTCCACAATTGTAGCATTTGCCAATGAACCTTTTCGGGCCTTGGGTGGATCCCTCTCCATATTTTTTCCTCTTCTTGTTGGGTTTCGAACCTTCTTCAACAACATTGGCTCTTGAGACGTCCAAATTTCTACCAACTTTCTTTTCGGAAAGTCTATTCTCTTCCTCTATCCTTAATCGAATAATTAAATCTTCAAATGATAACTCTTTTCTCTTATGTTTGAGATAATTCTTAAAATCTTTCCAAGACAAGTGGTAACTTTTCAATGAAAGCAGCCACTTGGAATGATTCACATAAAATCACCTTCAACATTATTGTCATGCATGATCACTTGAAGTTCCCGAACTTGACGTAAGAGGGTTTTATGATCTACCATCTTGAAGTCCAGAAATTTGTCGACGATAAATTTTTTCAATCCAAAGCTTCAATTTTGTATTTTTTGTCAAGACTTTCCCATAATTCTTTAGCCATTTTCAGCGGACTATAAACATTGTAGAGGGAATTGTCGAGACCATTAATGATGTAGTTGCGACACAAGAAGTCGAATGCTTCAACACATCTATTATAGCAAACCTTTCCTTGTCTACCTCTCCTTCATCCAACTTAGGAGGATCCTCATCGAGGAACCTTGCCGATTCAAAGTCGTGAGATAGAACAACATATTCTGTTGCCATCTCTTGAAATCGGTTTCATTGAACTTTTCTAGCTTTTCTCCATGAGTTGGAACTAATGCAATAGGCTTTATCGATGTTGATGCCATTTTCTAATTCGAAAGTAGAATTTAGTAAAAAACGGCAACTATACGAACCAAGCAACTAATACGGGAAGAAATTTTGTCTTAAGATTGTAGTCGCCCGAGTTTTTCGTATATGTAGAATAACGTTGATCGACAAACCCGAAACCAAACACAAATGAGTAGCTTGAATATAAAGGAATGATCGTGAGCCCAATGAAATGACGTTGTGTCCTTAAGACAAATTTATCCCCTTAATCGGTACCCAAGATTCTTGGACAATTGCCTCCCATAATAGAACGGATCGTCTTTCCTCGAAAGCGGTACTTCTTCAAAAGAAACCTTCGAACGCACTTCGTAGAATAATCGCACAAATGATGAATAATGAAGTATGAATGACGAAAATGGCAATAGTCTCTAATGAGACGATCGATGTTTTATTTATAAACAATGATGAGAAGAGTCACAAAAGAAGAGGTTAAGAACGAATAGTCACTAATCCGAATAGTTCTCTTTCAAATGAACGAAGAGTTACGAAAGTCACGAAACCATACGATTTCGTCTATGAAGGATTACGAACCGAAACACCTCCTTTCGAACAAACATGTTCATTCAAAGAAAAATTTCCAAACAAACACATCTTTTCCAGACAAAGAAAGTATTCAGAAATTTCAATAGTGTCTGTTCGAATTGTGTCCATTCGGTTTAAAAAGAGTAGAACAAAATAAAATAAAAATAATAATAGGAACGCACGGGCTCGGGCCCGGCCCGACCAGCGGCGCGCGCGTGTGGGTCAACCTAGCTTTGCGTAGGTCCTCTCCCTTCCACAAAAGTGGGGTGTTCCTTGGGGCCCAAACCCATTTGTGAGTTTCCAATATTTAAACCCATCTCTCATCTACTCTTTTTTCAATGTGAGACTCTCCATCCCTCATTTCTCATTCAACTTCTTATAGGACTTTGAAACCAAAGTCCCAACACTACGTCTGTTTGAAAATATTTTGACTAATAAAAACAATTAAAGTCATGAGGGACACTCTCCTTATAATTAGGTTGAGTAGAACCTTTGTCTAGTTTATAAGGAATTTTTAACATAAGGCGTCCATATTCTGGAAAATGTTGATTTCTCTTTACTCAACACAAAATTCGTTTTTTGATAGTCAACAAGTTGAATCAAGCGATGAGCTTCCATCGTTCTCCTGTTTAGTAACAACTATTGTTCTTAAAGTAACAACGGGGATGCAGTCAAACAAAAGAAAATAGAGCTGCTCAAATGAAATTCTCACCCTATGATTTCCCAAATTTTCTAGCATTATAAATGCAGAATAACGAATTAACTTTAACAAATAAATAACTTTTAACGTCTCAATATAATTGTCTATAAACATTGGAATGAAGAGAATTATCTGTAAGGTCACTAGCATTCGAACTTACTAACTTGTGTAGATGATCTTTTCTATGAAATAATGAAAGTTCAAATACGAAGAATCTAAGAACCGGAAATTAGGTAATGATATTTCGGAAAATTGTAACAAAAGTTCGATGAAAGAATAAACATATTTTGATAACAGGGAACATGCTTATGCTCCAATCTTTTAAGTAAATGAGCATTTTTTTTTGTGATTCATACACTGACAATGTTTTTCTAGATAAATTCTTTAATCAAAATTTTGAAATAAGAAGAGTAGGTGAGAAGATTTAAATCAGAATCTCTTATGAAGTGTCTTCAATAAATAACAAAAGACACAAGACAGTAAATGAGAGAAAATGGAAATGGCAGATTTGTTTTTTGAATTAAAAAGCTGGTCTATTAAGGATTGAGCATATACTTATGTGTAGAGGACACATTGTTCAGTTTACTTAAATGGATGTGATTTAAGCTAAATTGTGTACATGTATACACCAATTGTCAAAACAACCATAGAAGATCTTCCTTACTTATTTGGAAGTTTTCTTTTATAGTCTTACGATTTTTCACCACTCGGTTCAATGAAGCAATTTTCAGTGGAAGATTGGACATGCATATCAATATCCACAGTGCCAAAAAGATGACAAACCTAGAGAAGAGAACTACTTATCCCTAGTTATCGATGTATAACCTACCTGAATAAAACACCAGAAAGGAAAAACCCAAATCACAATTAAAAAAACCCATCTCCTGTTTTCTCACCACAACGAAGAGATTTTTTTCATTTAATTTAAAAATTATGACAAGTAATTCAACCATGATATAATGACGTGCTACCACGAATCGAGACATATATTCTGCGACAAGCTTTACACTAAAAAATTGATGTTCTTTGTTTGAGAGGGCCTTGACCGGATGCTACTGCTGGACCACCTGCTTGACCTTGGCCTGCAGCATCGGGAGACCATTTGACATGTTAGGTAAATCATCCTTTCTTCATATGAGGACACATAAAATTAAAAAAGACCACTCTTGGTCGCCTTAATCAAGACAATAATGAGGACCCATAAACAATCAAGTAATACGAACATTGATTAGGTAAACCATCCTTTCTTTCATGGCTAATGGACAAATATTTATTAAGTCTCCATCCTTTTACGCCATTCGCTCATGGACAAATATTGATTAAGTATCTATTCTTTCTTGCACCGCTTAGAGACAAACAATGATAATGTCTTTATCATCTTTTTGGCACTTCATTGAGATTGGCTCATTTAAAGAGCAAGGTTAGGTAATGGCATCTCGTTATATCATTAGAATGAGCATTGTCAGCAAGTAGATACAAGGGTCTAAGTTAGCTCAAATCTAATATGTCCACAAGATTAGCATTATCAAAATTTGGTGTTCACTCCACAAATCAATAACACGGCCATCCCCTTACGCCTGACCCTTAATGCTGGTGGAGGGAGAAAAAGGAAAAGAAGAAAAGGAAAAAGAAAGACAGAAAAAAGAATAAAAAAAGAAATGAAAAAATTTAAAATTTAAAATATTATTATAGATTACTTACGTTAGCGCCAGCGTACCACCTAGGACCTCCAACGTCTACACCAGCTATTTCCAGCCAATAGAACCGAATTGGCAAAAGGTGAAAAGGTCTATAATCGAGTCGTCAAACTTCAAACGTTTAAGACTCGAATTGACAAAAATGCAAAAAGTTTAGGAATTTTTTTACAATTTTCCCTATGGGATTCTAATGAGCCTTCAGTTCTTGATCTGGACATTCCACAATGTCCCAACCAGCTGCACAAATCCTAGAGTTAAGCATGCATAATTTTTATTGTAAAGATTAAGTATGTTTTGTATTATGTATCTTTTGTTAATGATTTATAATTATTATTAATATTCAATAATTGCAAGAAAAAGATGTTAAGTAAGCACGATATTTTTATTGTAAAAGAATAACTGTTTGTTGTATAATTTACAATTTCTTAAAAAAAAAGCAGATACCTAGTTTGATGGTATGGGTTGGCTTCTTATGGTGATTGATTTGCATATACTTGACTTGGATGGGAACCCCATGGCAATGTTCTTAATTAAAACCAATCACTTTTTTGCTATATCTTAATGATAGCGAGGTGCCAATTCATATATAATATAAGTCACATAAACTATTCGGACATTAGATTACTCATTTCATTTGTTATAGGTTGGGAAAACGTAGAAAGATATAAGGACAAAATTTTCTGACGCTGCAAGTAATAATGACACTTTATTTGTTAGAGTTGGCGAATACTTGGGGACCCTTGTTTCTCACACCGGGTACGCCCACGTGAGCTTAGGGAAACCGAAGTGTTACCCAACGACATGTGACCCCCGCGCGGGATGCGGGGGTTCGGGGGTAGCGCCCCGACACGGGTGTCCCTCTGCCCGGTCGGCGGGCGGGGGTTCGGGGGTAGTGCCTCCCGACGGGGGTTCCGCTGCCCGGTCAACGGACGGCTGCCCCCGCTCGCCGGTGAGCGGACGGGCGTTCGGGGGGCGCGCCCGAAACCTCTACGGGTTTGGGCTTTTATTTAAGCTGGCCCGTATGGTTGGAATTAAGAGGTTTTAGGTTTTTTTTAGCCCGTTTTGGGGCATATATATTTTACTCGGTTTTATCATTGTATTAAGTAAGAATTGGTCAGTAACCGAAAGAAATATAGTGAAATCTCTTTGCGGGACGTATCCCTAATCTTAGGGTGAACCCGGGTAATCTCGTGCGTCATTCCAAATTTTTCTTGATTCTCCGTGTGATCGTATGATTCGTTTTTAGATAAACTTCTTCATTATTTTCTCATGATTTGTAATGATTCAGTTTCATTGGATTTTTTCGTCCATTGAGACATTGTCGGATGACTCACTTAGCATGCGAGAGTTTATTTTAAGTAAAATTTTATTTATTTCCATCCTTATCAAGCTTTTGATTGATGGGTTCAAAATATGGACTGACCAATATGTAAATTTAGCTAAAAATAAATTGCATGTTCGATTTTCCTGTTTGTAACCTAACCTTAGTTAAAACTTTAACTAAGCACCAATCAATTTCTTGGGAAGCTAAAAACTTGGTAGGAGACTGCTCCAAGTTTTTCACTGGCCAAAAAGAAAAATAAAGAAAGACCGTTGTGGGTTGCCTCAATGAAGACAATAACTTGGACTTATAAACAATCGAGTAATAAATTGAATGACGCATAGAAGTATACAAATATTTTGGACAAACATAGATTCTACAAATGTAATCGATGGTTTGTTGCATTTTGTTGTTTCTTTTCTTGACTAATCACCATCACAAATGTCTAAGTAATGATAATGGTTAAATCATAGATTAGACAAATGTAAATTACGTATTCATCATTCCCCATGGCTAATGGACAAACATTCATTAGGAGTCCTAAACCCATTCCTTGTGCTGGTCCTAGAAATATGTTAAAACTACGGAAGAAATATCACAATTGAGCTAATCGTTATATTAGAATTTCAATTGTGACTGTTACGTTGGACATAACTTCAAAGTAATTTTGAGATTAGAACTATTGCGTAAGTTAAACATTTACCATTCTTCATTAACATTTTATACCAGTTCACTTTCGGTGATACCGTTAATGCAATTATTGACAAGTACACACAAAAAAAAGATACAAAGTTATTGACAAGTAGAGTTATGTGGTTTTTCATGATTTATAATCCTTTTCTAATTTTAATTTTCTTGTGGGAAAACGAAATGTTGTAAAGGGTACTTAATATGTCTAAGCAAATAGAACTAGAACCCGACAAAATCGCGGGCTTAATATTTAATATGCAAGTTGCTGAATCGTTACACATAGCTTCTCTAATTAGTGCATTCCAACTTTGTTTTTCTTTAACTACCCGTATTGCTTGCACAAAGCAAAAGGTTATGACTAATTCCTATCAAAAAAATGTTGAGTAATTAAAGTCATGCGTAACGTTCTCTTTGTAATTAAGTTGATAAGGATCTTTTGCATAACAACTACCTAGTTTATGAGGAAAAGTGCATATAAAAAAAAATACCATGAAACGTTAGCATGCTCCTAGATTATGCATTTTTCCTATATAGTTTAGGGGCGTGAGCGCTGAGACTAGTCTACCGCATAGCTTTAGCATTGTGTAAGCCTCAAGAACTAATTAAGCTCCGGTCTTTGACCCATGTAGATGCCTTTAATTCAAGGCAATTTGCACTCAAAATGGACGACCTCTAGATTTTTCAGTTGGAAATTCCTAGGACCCATGTAGATGCCTTTAATTCAAGGCAATTTGCATGCAAAATGGACGACCTCTAGATTCTCGAGTTGCAAATTCCCTCAACGCCCCAACCAATCGCGTCAATCCTGAGGTTAGGGAAGAATAATTTTCAATTGTATAGAATGAATGTACCTTGCACTTTATATCATTTCTTAAGAAAATGACGACTTTAAGATGAATTTATCATGTCAATGATAAAAATAAGAATTGCAATATAGAGAGGCTGAGTATAATTTTTATGTTGTAAAGAATAAGAGTACTTTGCATTCTGTACAATTTTTTAAGCTAATTAGAATGTTAAAAAACATAGTATCATATGAAAGATACTCATGATATTGGCCTCAGATCTACTTTGTACATTAAGCTGGATAAGATTTTATATGTTTTCTATTTTCACGACAAATTTGGCGATAAAAATTATTAGGTTGGAAAAGTCAACTTACCTCTAAATCTGTAAATGAACTATGACCGTTTGAAAATATTTTGACTAATAGAAACAATTAAAGTCATGAGGGACACTATCCTTATAATTAGATTGAGTAGAACCTTTATCTAATTTATAAAGAATTTTTAACATAAAAGAATCCCATATGCTGGAAAATGTTTATTTCTCTTTACTCAATACAAAACTGTTTTTAGATAGTCAACAAGTTGAATCAAACGATGAGCTTCCACCATTCTCCTGTTTAGCAACAGCTATTGTTCTTAAAGTAAAAACAGTGGTGTAGAAAAACAAAAGAAAATTAAGACTGCTCAAAATGAAATTCTCACCCTATGATCTTCCAAAATTTCTACCATTACAAACGCAGAATAACGGATTAGCTATAAAAAAAAATAACTTTTAATGTCTCAAAGCCATTGTTTGTGAATATTTGAATGAAGAGAACTATGCGTAAGGTTACTTGGGATACGGACTTTAAAATTTCGTGTTTATGGGTGAGCGATTTCAAGTTCTATACAGGTTCCAACTGAAATCTACCGTCGAAAGAAGTTGCTCATTTTTTGGAACCTAAAACCTACCATGCATACCATGAAACCTAGATCCTACCATATAACAGGTTTCGGGATCGGCTTTAGGGTCTACTCGAGTTCACATATATTCTTAATTGAACAATTGCAATGACTCTTCATCTTTAATGATCATCACTTGTTGCAATTATTCTTTGATCACAACTCATATTTAGACACAAAAATGAATATAAAACATTAACAAAGTAAAAGTCTCAATCGTATATATCTCCAAAAATGGAAGCTCAAAGTAGTAATTCTAGATAAATTCTTATATAAACAAAATCTTGATATAAGTGGAGTAGGTGAGAAGATTTAAATCAGAATCTCTTATCAAGTGTCTCCAATAAATAAGAAAACATAAAAGATATATTTAATTTTTTTAATGTAAAGATTATGACAAGAAATTCAATCATGATATTCTGACGTGTCATCACATCACGTGGACAAACATATACTGCCACAAGCTTTACATTAAAAAAATTGCTGTTCTTTGTTTGAGGGGGACTTCACCGGTTGCTACTGCTGGACTACCTGCTTGACCTTTGCCTGCAGCATCGGGAGACTATTTGACATGTTATTTTTCTAAATTGTGTCCATGGGGAACCCTAATGACGAAATAATGTGAACCAGGTAAAAAAATATCATTTTAAAAGATATTAAACTTTTGCGTGTTGATTGGTAACATAATGATTTAGTTAGGCTTAATATGTCTCTTTTGATGTGAAGAGTATGTGAAGTTGTCTGAATTCTAATATTCATAATAATCATAATGACCAATCTATGAATAAATCTTTTCATAGCAATTGAAGATATTGGAGTGTGGTTCATATTTTCCTGCGACAGGAAAGCATATGAGGTCCCGCTTTATGCTGAGCGGGAGGGGGTCGGGGGAGCCGCTCCGGCGGGGTCCCAATGGGGTAGCGCTTTACGGGACACTATAGGGCTTTTACGATTTAAAGCCCATAATTTTTCATTAATAGTTTGGACTTAGGAACGTAAATAGGTACCGCTATATATATGTGCGTGTATGTATGTATGTTATTTTTCGCTTGTAATTGAGTGATGTAATGATAGGTGCAATGTGCTAATTATAGTGGAATCATCCGCTGGATGTAGCCCTATTTTAAGGGTAAACTAGAATAAAATCTCGTTTCTCAATTTTCTCTTTCTCGTTCATTTTATTTCACTGTGATTATGCGCCGATCCTAACAGAAAAAAGACTCACACTAAAGTCCATTAAAGTTCTCAGTTTTAGCTCAACGCAAAAGCGAACTGCCTAAACTCATAATGGACCATTCTGAGCTAGTTTTTTATGGCCAAAGCCAATCGCCGCTCCTGAATTAGCCTGTAAATTTGATTCGGATCATCGGTCAAATTGGTGATATAACAACATCATGGGAGCAAAGTGGTAAGTTCTCAAGCCTAATCCATCACGGACATATCTCAAGTTCTAATACGATTGCTATAAATCATATCTCAAGCAACAAAGTTGAGAGACCAAGCAAGCGAAGAGATATGGGTGCAAAAGAGGATAAAAGGAAGTGGAGCATCGAAGAGCAATCACTTTTAGTGGGGAAGAGCCCGGTAAATCTAACCTTAGTTAAGGCCTTGGCTAAAGACCACCCAATTCCTTGGGTAGCTGAAAACTCGTTAGCAAAATGCTTAAAGTCGTCACCGGCCAACAATAAAAATGAAAAAAGACCACGCTCGGTCGCCTCCATCAAGACAACGATATGGACACATAAACAATCCGTGTAATACAAACATTCGTTGGGTTACTAGTCCTAACGTCTTAGTCACCATTTTATATACATATAGAGGTGGATGATTCTCTGCATTTTTGTTGTTCCTTGGCCAGTCACCATCACCCATGTTTATGTCTCCATCCTTTGCTCCACCGCTAACTGCTCGTAGCCAAACAATGATTAGACAAATATTGATTAGGCAAATCCTCCACGCCAATTGGACAAACATTTATTAAGTCTATCCTTTCCTACACCACTAATGCACAAACATTAATTAGGTATCGATTTTTTTCCACACCGGTTAGAGACAAACAACGATTAACTTTGATTAGATAAATAATCCTTTCCTCCACAGGTAATGGACAAATATTTATTAAGTCTCCATCCTTTCCTCCACCTCTACTGGATAAACATTGATTCGCTAGCCCTGTTATTTATTTGTGGAGTGAATACCAAATTTTGATCATGTTAACCTTGTTGACATATTAGACTTGGGCTAACTTAGAGCCTCATATCTACCTGCTAACAGTGCTCATTTTAATGTGATGCCATTACCTAACCTTGCTATGTGGATGAGTCAACCTCAAACAAAGTGCGAAAAAGATGACAAGCCTAGAGAAGAGAATGACCCGACAAAATAAAAAGTAAAAGAAGGCTCGGTCACCTCAATCAAGACAACAATATGGACACACAAACAATCGAGTAATACAAGTGCTAATCCTAATTTCTTGGTCACCATCTTATAGATAATGTTGTTCCTTGACGAGTCACCCTCGCCAATGTCTAGGTCTCCATCCTTCACTCTACCGCTAACGGGCAAACATTGATTAGGTATCTATTCTTTCTTGCACCGCTTAGAGACAAACAATGATTAGACAAATATTAATTAGGCAAATCCTCCATGAAAAATGGACAAACATTTTGTTATGTCTCTATTATTTCCTCCACTGCTAATGGATAAACATCGATTAGATATCTATTCTTTACTACACCACTTGGAGACAAACAATGATCAAACAGACTTTGATTAGGTAAACTATATTTTCCTTCATGGCTGACGGACAAATATTTATTAAATTTCCATCTTTCCTCCACAGCTAGTGGACAAAAATTGATTCACTGGCCATGTTATTGATTTGATACCAAATTTTGATGCCATTACCTAACCTTGTTGACAACTTGGGCTAATTTAGTCTCTTATATCTACATAGTGACAATGCACTACTCATTTTAAATTATACCCAATTACCTAACCTTACTATTTAAATGAGTCACTCTTATCCAAAGTATCAAAAGGATGACAAAATTTTGAAGAGGACTATCCGGCAAAAAAAAATTAAAAAATTGACCTCGACCAAAGTGCCATAAAGATCAACTTGACCTCGACCATAACTTAAGCTTAGAAAATCCATTAGAACCATGTTTAGAAGAAACAAAAAGGCCTTTTATTGCATAAACCCATTTCGCATGAACCCAAATGATCTCACTCATAATATTACGTGATTTTCATTTGAGGCCCAATAGCTATGAGGTGAGCCAACATATAGCTCAACCAAAAAAGAGGCAAAGACATGGAAAGGTTTCGAACAAAAAAAAAGACATGGAAAGGTGCAATTGGTACCCCCTGAGTTCATCATGGCCACATAAGTGGGACTCACCATACGAACTACTTGCTTGCTTGGGCTTTGATTTACTCTTTATCAAATTAGACCCATTATAATCGTTCTTCATGTGAGTCTCACGTGAATGTCACATATAGGCTTAGATAATTAATGACTGACTTGGACTTAGCTTAATAGACCTGGTACAGGCAACAAATACCCCGATGCATCAGTTCCTAAGACTGATCAGGTCCATAGAGGACTAAGTTTAGGCTTTTGCAACTTTTACTACATAAAAAGAAAAAAGAAAGTCAAAATAGACCATTCAACGCTAGTGTAAAGAAAATTTTACAATGATATTTTCCACCCTTGATGTTTATATTATAAGTGGTCAAGACGGGATTCATTCGAGATGTTTTGTTTTTCGCTCATCTACTTCCTTTCTTCTTCATTCTTTGGCTACCCAGCTCCTCCTGATGGGGGCAATATAAAATAGGAGACTCCTTCAACCTTACACGATATATGGTTTGGATTTGAAACAATATCATGTCATTTTTCTTAATGTGTCCATGAGGAACCCTAATTATGGAGTAACGTGAAACCAAGAAGAAACGAACAAGTAAAGACAGTCACTTGAATATTCTCCACAAGCTGCTCTATCTACTGGCCATGGGCAAGCAATGCATGCTTCATATGAAAGCTCGTGTAATTGCATTTGCAGCACCCATGAATCAATCCGGAGCTCGAGAAAGCTAAAAGCAGTGAGCAGGAACAATGAGCAATTGACATGCGGCTTTTCGATAAGTGCCCATTTGCCTTAAGAAGACAGAAATAAAAAGGCCATCATTATCACTTGATATATGCGCAATTTCGATGCTTACGTGAAATAACATTTATATTTATTTTATCTTTAATATTGCAAAATTCACCACTGAAATCGTAAAATAAATTTAAAAAGATTGTAAGAAGATCTGGCGACGGTTGGGAGGCTGCGAGGGACTTGTTGGTAGTTCGTTTGTCCCACATAGAATAAATGGGAGAGTGTTGGTCAATGTATGTTTATCTTTGGAGTACAAACACAACACAATAGAGAGTAAATGTGAAAAAAGAAAAATTGAGACACAAGATTTATTTTAGCTCACCATTAAACTAGCTCTACATTGTATTATTAGAATGACGATTTATAATTATAAATTAACTAATGTGTCCTATTGAAATAGTGTGACTCTTTACCATTATTTTTATTTTGATTTCGCATTCTATGTTACTATCTAATGGTTATTAGGCACTCTTACAACCTTTGAAAGGTTGTGTCTGCTCAAACATATTTTTTGCTGTTAATCACGCATATGTTCAACAGTATATTGTTCTACTTTTCGTTTCTTTTTAAATATATACAAACTTTTTTCCATTGTTTCCTTTTAAGTGTTCTTAGAGAAGTATCGAATTACTATTTAGTATTCGCATTTAGACTTTATTGTATCTTGAAATATTTTTGCCAATAATAATTAGCAATATTGTGGGGGCAAATAATTCCTTCAAGAGAGTGTATTATTCATGCCTAAAAGGCATTATTGCGCCATGTGGCCCACATTGGTCCAATAAGCATTATTTTTTTAATTTGTCATCCTCCATCGTCTATAATTCATTATATGTAAATTGAAATTTAACAATGAATAAAAAGCAAGTATATTATTCTTAGGTGTAATCTTGCAACAAAGGATGTAATAAAAAAATATATTGAAACACATTTCAATTATGCTTCCCAAAAATATTTATTTTGTTTTGACTTAAGTCATTGATTTTACATTTGAAAAACAAGAAAATTAAGATAAAGCATCGTTAAATATATAATTAATCCTTTTAATCTAAAAATAATTCAAAGACAAATAGATTGATAACTCATTTAATTACTTGAAAAAATCTACCTAATATTCACTAAATTTATACATTCCATTTAAAAAATAAAATTTTCAAATCATTTGAATTACATTTCATTTAGTTTTGCTTACTTCTTTCAGAATGCACTTATTTTAAATATAGCGCATATCATTTCCCATGATTTTTTAGTAGTAAATGCAAATGGCAAACGATAATATTCTTTTTCAAGATCCACTCAATTTGAAATTGCAATGGTTTTTAAAAAGAAATCGGAATAGAAATAAGTGTTTTTTTTTGGGGGCTGGGAATAGAAATAAGTTAATGAGTTTTGATTTATTAATTTATTATTTGACAAGCAGTCAATTACATTTATCCAAGTGAAATTTGGCATAGACTAAATATACCTTTTAATTCCAAATTATGAATTGAAAATCTTAAATTTACTCAATTCAAGTACGAGGATGAAGACTCATTTTTTTTTTTTTTTTTATAATTATTAAAAAAAAAAAAATTTTTTTTTTTTTTTTAAAAAAAAAATTTTTTAAAAAAAAAAACTCCCAAAAAAAAGCAAAAAACCTAAGGATTTGAAATTTCTCGTGATTGATTTGAGTCCATCGCCCCTCAATTTCTCAGCACTTAATTTTCAATTCTACTGATATTGAAAGGGAAGACAAATATATGTTCAATAATAATTGAATATTGCGTACCATATAATGCTAGTTTATTGACTAACTAGGAGCATTTTTAATAAGCTTTTGCAAAAACAATTATCAAAATTCTAATTAAGTAGCCTTTCCTTAACTAGCGATTTTTTCACTTGTTTAAACCTGTTAGGCTTAAGCTGCTCTTGATCATCCAATGTGCTTAATTGCATTGAGTGCTAAATTTTTAGTTTTCAATACATAATCAAGTTATCAAACAAGCTGCAAATTTCGAAACTACTATCCTCGGATTTACTCTTAGTAAAAACCATTTTAACGTATTGTAGCATTGATGTAAATTCTGGTAAGTAAACATAAGATTTCAGTGCAAAGTGGGTAGTTCCTGATCATCTTGACATTCAAATTCAAATAATATATAGATCTTTAATGCAGATCTTAGGAAACTTAAATGTGTGATACTAATTTTGTTTATATGTGAAAACGTGGAAGTAGTAATCAACGGTTGCCCCTCTGGATGTTGGGTCTCACACTCGCCACAAGATATTGAGTTTGAGCCATGACTTTCAATACACCCGTAAGTATAGAAACATGTCGAGCCACAGTTTCTTGCACAACCTTGCTTGATGGTGACTGACTACCCCGATGGGTGGATTGTGCTCGTCAATAAGAACAATTGACTCATTCAATGTTTTCTCACATGTTTTATAAATAAATACCATTTATTGGACATTACCAATTTGTCGACACTCGAAAATAATTTCGTCATCGATAAGCACGTGCCTAACACATGATTGAGAACAGACACGTGAATGGCACACAGACATGAACCATCACGCGCATAACTAGTTAACGTTGTTACGCATGCATCAGCTTACTGAGCAATCACATATTTTCTTCACCCGTGCGACCCCCTTTCTCTGTCTCCAACCTTCGCACTTTGTATAGCCCACAAAAATATCTAGCTTCGAGGCTTCTTGGCCGTGGAAAAAAAGCACGATGGGGAGTCGACTACAGCTGAAACTCGCCGGTGAGGGATCGTCTGCATCGCGAGGGCTGACAGAGAGAGAGAGGGAAGAAGAAGGGGCAGATGGGCTGGGCCTGAGGGCCATGAGCCCACACCGGAAGAAAGGAGGAGGGGTGGGCCTATACTCGGCCCACCAGTGCGGAAAACAAGAAAAGCGGGCCGCACTCGGAGGCCCATTCGTGCGGGAGAAAAAGGATGCGGGCCTGGTCACCCTTCGCGGATCCAGGCTGACCTGTCCCGATCCGATTACGATTTTTTCTTTCTCCCTTTTTGGATATTAATTTAATCTCGATTTGTATTTTTCAAATTTTGCAACAAAACAAGAAATAGGCAAATTCCGATTTTAGCATTTTTTTCTTATTTTAAGGCTTAAGTAAAAAATAAATTAAATTCGAACAAGGACCAACAAAATTAGGTGTCAAATATCCTGTATGCACCCCATATTAAAATGTTTATTATCGAAACTTCAAGTGATCGGCTTTTTTTTTTTTGACCAAATTCATTTGATCGGTTGAGTATCTAAACTTTACAAATGATCTCATTAGTGCTTAAAACGTCCCATCAAGCGACGCCATGTCGCTTATCCCGGACAAATAAGATCGTCGGAGTTACATAAGCAATCTTTTCCGAAAGTCATGCCATTTAAATGATTTTTGGAGAAGATTGGCGCCAAAATGAATATTGTATACTAATTTTGATGTTGATATTGTTTTATTCCAATAACTGCAAGTAAATAAATTAAATCAAGAGACAATACCAAAAGTCCAAGATAATATCTAATAACCAACATGAGTGTGGAAACAAATCAACAGGGAGGTGGAAAAGATATAAGTTTGGACAACCGACTCCGGATTACATACCAGCTAACTTATGTGCTCACGTCATAAATTAGCGATTGCTGCGAAAATTTTCAAAGGGTATTTCTACTCACGACTTTCCCCACAAAATTCGAAGGCTACAAATCTATCTTAAACTTCAGAAAATTAAGAAAAAATGTCTCAAGTCTAACCGCGTTAACCTAGTTTTTCTCTAATCAACATAATCCAATTCCATTAAACAAGCATGGATGGTTCTAATGCTTTCATTTAAGCTCCATTTGTTTCGTAAACAATGTGACATTTATGGAAAATATTTTCGGGAAAGTCATTTCTAAGAAAATGACAATATTTTTCCATGTTTGATTGAGACACGAAAATGAATTGGTTATCGTTCGAGTAAGGAAAATCAAATTGGTTGGAAATTGCCAAGGGGAATGTGAACCATTCTATGTGGCATGGTTGCGATGATGCGAGACAATTTTTGTAATTTTTTTAAACAAAATGATTTTTTTAATTCTTTTTTCCTTTTTTTTTTTCTCTCCGCCGATCGTCGAGCCTTGGCGACGGATGACAAAAGCAACAAGCAAGGGCTAGCAAGGAACGACATCGCTATATCTTGAGGAGCTCCAACTTGGCGAGTTGGAGCCTCGTCGACCTGCGCCCGTGGTTGAGCATCAAGGTCCGGCGACCGGTGGAAGAAGAAAGAAAAAAATAAAACAAAGAAATAAAAATAAAATATATAAAAAAGATTCAAAATTTTGAAATTTTTTAATAGGATTTGGGCATTGATGTACATAGGCTTGGCCTCAATATTGTTGGGCCCGACGTCCCGAGCACGAGCACGAGCACCGATGTATCGAGCCTAGCCTTGATGATTTGATCGCAACAAGCGGTGTCTCGGGCATTGTGTAAATGGATCGGGGTCGAGTCCTAAGGCCAGGGTTCCCGGTTCTAAGGACTTGACCCCATTGCCAAGGGATTTATACCAATGGCTGGGGTTCCTATGCCCAAGCATAGAGTTTTTGATCCAAGCGTCGTTACCTAGTTATATTTTAGGAAATGATTTATCATTTTTTAAAGAGAAAATCATTTTTCTAAATTTAACTTTTGGTAGGAAAAACTTCTTCGCTCACTAGAAAAATATTTTACTTTGACTTATTTTTCTAAGCGATCCAAACACCGAAAGATGATGGAAATATTTTTGCCACAACAGACGGGGCCTTAAGTCTCATCTTGAAACTTTTTGTAATTCTATATGTCAATTTGTTAAAATTTAAAGTGTTTCAGATCAAATAAGAGGCTGTTGGGTACCCTCTATAAAAAAAAAAAATAAAAGTATTTCTATTTTAAGCAAAAGGACAGTTTTTCATATGAAAGCCCTGTGTTGAGCTGATATAAATGAATGCATCAGTTATTTCAAAAGCAAAAATCAATATAATGTATCATGTGGAAAACAAAAGGTTTTTATTGTTAATCATATTAGATTGATGAAGTCAAATTATTATTATTATTATTATTATTATTATTGGTCGATGAAGGCAGATTTGGGTGCCAAAAGACCGCCTTTTTTATTTAAGCATGTGCATTTTCATTTTTCTCAAAGGTGAAATCGATCGAGATTTGTTTAATCTATTTCAAGATCACTCAAAAGAAAATATTACGTCGTAGTTGCGATTTTTAAATTCGAAGCTCGCCATTTAAGTGATAGGTTTAATATGTGTAGCACTAAAATTCACATAATTGTTTTACTTCTTCTCATTTATCTTGTCTTTTAAATATATACTTGATGAGTATATTATAGTATATGCATTGTACTCTTTATTCTTAAATACTAACATTAAAATGCGCTTCTATTGTTTAATTGAATTAAGAAACGCTAGTAAGTAAACACACAAAAAAAAAGGTCATAGGTGCGGGATTTTATTCCGTACTATTATACAAAGAGCAAAGCAAAAGTCATAGAAAAGAGATTCGGAGATCGCGGACAAAAAAAAAAACACAACAAACTTGTTTAATTGAAAGTAATGTTAAATAAATTATTTACTACTAAATGTAACCAAATATTGCTTTTATTGAACAAAACATATATTTAAGGGAAATTTTCAAAAAAAGGCTCGAAGAGCATTTATTTTCTCAAATAAGGGCCTACAGTTGATCTTATTTCAAATAAAAGCTTAAAGTGAGTATTGTTTCAGGATAAAAACCCGAAATGACCATATAATATCAAAAAAGGGCCTAACTCACTATCGGTAGGGGTATTTTTATCATTTAATTCTTTTTCCTTTTTTTCCTTTTTTCATCTTATCAAAACGAATTAAAAAAAAAAACAAAAAAAAAAGCGGAAGGTGGCCGCCCCCAACGCCGATGGGGCGGCGGTGATGGCCGACGACCTTGCTAACTAAAGGTGAGAGCCGGGGTCGCGTGGTCGAGAGCAATGATGATCGTCGGCCGTAGTTTGGCGAGGGCCGCAACCCTCTTTCCAATTTGGTGAGGGCTAGGAAGCCTCGACCTCTGGTCGCTAGCTCTCACCAAGGCGCTAGCGGCCATAAGTAGGAGGAAGCCCTCTCGCCTTGTCCCTCTTTTTTTTTTTTTTTTTTAAGTTTACATCTTTTATTTTTAATTTCATTTGACTAAAACTTAGTTTAAAATTGTATTTTGACAAAAATTCCCTTTATCGACCCTAGTATTTGGCCTTCTGGCGAGATCCGGCCCTTATTTGAAACAATTACGATCACTTAAGCCCTTATTTGAGGTAACGAGGGCACTTCAAATTCTTATTTGAAATAATACCTATTTTAGACTCTTATTTGAAAAATTAAGAAGACTTTGTGCACTTATTTGGAAATTTTCCTATATTTTAACTAAATTAAAAATATAAAAAAGTTTCTATTAAATATAAATTAAACAAAAATAAATGTATTCACGCCTTAAGGCAGAGTTGCGAAGGGGCGGCGGCAAAGCAGCTCGCAATATCCAACCCTAAACTCTCCCCAGCTATCATCGTCATCCCCATCAAAACCCTAGCTCGAGACCTCGCTCCACCAGCAATGGCGGGGGGCAAGTTGAAGAAGGACAAGCCCAAGCCCAAGGCCGCCTCCGCGCCGTACCAAGGAGGCATCTCCTTCCACAAGTCGAAGGGCCAGCACATCCTGAAGAACCCGCTCTTGGTCGACTCCATCGTCCAGAAATCGGGGATCAAGACCACCGACGTCATCCTCGAGATTGGTCCCGGTACCGGTAACCTCACCAGGAAGCTCCTCGACGCCGGCAAGTCCGTCGTCGCCGTCGAACTGGACCCCCGCATGGTTCTCGAGCTCCAGCGCCGGTTTCAGGGCACCCCTTACTCGCACCGTTTGAAGGTAATTGAATTGAAATCGAAATTTGTCTTCTCTCTAAAGGTTGTGGATTTTGTCGGTGAAAAGAAGGGCCTTTGTGCGTGAAGTCACTGTGATCATTTGTGGGCTTGAATTGTTTGTGAATCAATTCTCAAAATTGTGAGCACACTTTAAGGACTTAAAGGAACTTGGTGGCATATGAATTGACTTGTATTTTTGGTGCTTTGTTTTTGGAACTTCCCCACTTTTATCAGTACATCGTATCGGGTTGGAAATGTGAAAATTTGAAGCTTCAATCTATCTTGCTCTGTGGAGAAGTCATAAGGATAACCGAGTTGACAAGTTGGTAAAAGAGTAGAGCTTTACACAACAGATTGTTCAAGCTATATCAGTAAGACTTGTTTTTGTGTTCTGCAAAAAGGTCTAAACAAATATCACACACAAGGCACGGATGATGAATTTGTGTTCTTCCCCCTGAAAATCATGTAATGTGTGTACTAATTGAATTGCCCGAGTCGTGAAGATCATATGGCCGTCCTGTTTTATCACTTTCTGAGAATGTATATCACTCTCTTCATTGCATGCTTGTTCTGCTTCATTGAACGGTGGAAATCGTAAGGCTGCTCTTTGATTGCTTTGTCTTCCTTTAAAGGTCATTGTAATTTATCTATAAAAGGCTGTTGGAGATGATTGAAGTTTCTCTCTCCAAATTTTGTGTACACAGGTTATCCAGGGCGATGTGTTGAAGACTGATCTACCCTACTTTGACATATGTGTGGCCAACATTCCCTACCAGATCTCCTCTCCCCTCACATTCAAGTTATTGAGCCACCAACCGCCCTTCAGGTGTGCGGTGATTATGTTTCAGAGGGAATTCGCGATGAGACTGATCGCTCAACCTGGTGATAATCTTTATTGCCGTCTATCGGCAAACACCCAACTGCGTGCTCGAGTCTCTCATCTCCTCAAAGTTGGAAAGAACAACTTCCGGCCACCCCCAAAGGTGGACTCGTCTGTGGTTAGGATCGAGCCACGAAAACCAGCTCCCGACGCCAATCTGGTGAGAGAGTTTGATGGGTTGATGCGTATATGTTTCAATCGGAAGAACAAAACACTTGGTTCCATTTTCAGGCAGAAAACAGTTCTTTCTGTGATGGAGAAGAATTATAAGACTCTCCAGGCGTTACATCAATCGCAGAGCAATTTATCAGGGGATTCAAATGTTGGAATGGACAGTTTGGATTTTGGAGATGATGGGGATGATTTGAGGATGGAGGTCAATGACGGTGGAGACGATGAGATGGAGTTGGAGGATGGCGACGGAGGGCAAGTGTCGGAATTTAAGGAGAAAGTTTTGAATGTGTTGAAGGAGGGTGATTTCGAAGAGAAGAGATCATCCAAGCTTACACAGCAGGAGTTCTTGTACCTGCTCTCCTTGTTTAACAAGGCTGGTATACATTTCTCTTGATGAGTGTAGCAATTTTGAGGTATGCAGTTTTGATGATGTTGAGTTTCACAGGTCTTAAATGTAGGAGTGTGGATGAAGTCCTTCTCAGACTTATTTGATCAGTTATCATCTACATATTGCAATTTTACAATACGAATTTCAACTTAGCGCGGCTCCTGCTAGTACTTGTCACACTAGCTGAGATTAAACTGCCCGTCTCTCCATCTCTTCCCTAACCATGCCTTCTTATCGATCAAACTGCCGTTATTATGTTCTTTTTTCCTGTTCTTTTTGTTCCTTCCTTTTTCACACCGCTGCTGATGCAAGGTGTTGATGGTAAAAAAGAAGCAAGATCTGTCTAGGCATTGAACATTTACTCTCTCTGACTCCTGGATACTGTTCTTGTTATCTTCTTTGTAGGAACTTAACGTGAGACAATAAGCTGATTAGCTAAATCATGGCATTGTTTTGATCAAGTGAGGTGGGATATTGAAGTGGCACTGATATAGCTGAAGTTTATTTCGGTTCATAGTCTTTCACAATTACTGTCTCGAGGCCGGTTAGGAAGTGTGTTATAGTCTCGAATTGAACGCATGACTGCAGAAAACTAACATGACCCGGTTCACGGGCAGCTAGCTCCGTCTACATTGGCCGAATCGCATGAAAGATTACCATGGGCAACCCCCAAGGGCTTCCGTGGGTCTTCAACTGTGGCGCAGACAGCTTCAAAATTGGTTCTAGCCCTGCAAATTAGATTATAGCTCAGATCCCCCAGCTTGTAAACTTTTTCGATATTTCAGCTTATCAGTGGTTCAATGGCTCGTCTAGCTACTGGTGCTATTGCTATGAGCACATCCAAACTGGCTTGAGGTTGAATAAGTTTCCACTTACTTGTCGATCAGATTTCTGGATAGCGCTTCAATTACTGCCACTGCTCCTGGCAACGCAGCGGCGAGAGTTGGCTTAATGTCGTCCCGTGCTTGGGGCCGCCCTTCCCTCTCTCCTGTTCCCTGCTGCGCTCCTGTGCCATCGCCTGCTCATGCTGTTTCTCCACCGAAGGTCATTCTTTCGCTTCTCCCCAATCGCCTTTCTTCCAGAACCAGCGAGCTTGCGTCATCGAAACTTCAGACTTCACTTGTTCGAGTCACAGGCACAACCATGGACAGACAAACTAAGGCGCATGGCAGGCCCCCGCGGAGACATTTTCGCTCTATTAGGAAAATTTTCAAATAAAGGTCCGAAGTATTTTCATTTTCTCTCCCAATAAAGGTCCTAAAGAAAACTTATTTCAAATTTGTAGTCTCAAAAGAGAGCCTGGCCTTAATGGCATTTTCGTTATTTTATTTTTTGGATTTTTTTATTTGGTTTTTTTTCCTTTTTTTTATTTTAAAAAGTTAAACTAAAAAAAAACTAAAAAAAAACCATCGTCTTCAGCACCTTGAACTTTCCCATAGACAACCACCGAGACCACCACCACCATCGTCCCCAAACCCTCACTAGGTCTCCGTCCCGCCTCGCACCGCAGCGACCACCTCGAGGCCCTACCCTCTCTACTCCTTCCCTCTGTCAATCCCAACCCCAAGGCCGTTGAAGTCGCGCGGCTTCTCCCTCCTAAATCCCTCCTCCTCTCAGCCCTCTGCTACCGCCGTCGACCGATCTTCCCTTTGGTTGGCGAGAGGGGATGAGGGCGATGACCCTCGCCCAAATCTAGGAGAGGGCCGCGGCCCTCTCCTAGTTCCTCGCAAGATTGTCGGCCCTCGTCGAGGTGTTGGCGACCTCGCTGGCTATCACCGATGACTCAATGATGGTGGTGGTCGTCCATGATGGTCGTGGCGATTGGCTGTAGGAAGGTGGCGAAGGCAATGGATTTTTTTTTTTTTTACTTTTTAACTTTTTAATGTTGTTTTTTTTTAAAAAGAAAAAACAAAAAAAATCAAAAAGATAAATGACAAAAATGCCCTTGAGGTCATGCCTTTTTCGAGACTACATGGCTAATTGTGGCCCTTGTTTGAAACGTTTATGCCACTTTTGGTTCTTATTTGAAACAAAGTCCACTTCATGGCCTTATTTGAGAAAATGACCGTACTTCGGGCTCTTTTTTGAAATTTTCCCAGTTTATTAGTGTGGTAAGACTATCAAAAACACAATGAATTTGAGGACGGTAAATGCAGACAAAATTTCATATTTTCTTTTCCTTCATTAGAGTTTCTTTAGGTTTGCCTATTGATGAAAGGATAACATAATCACTCTGTAAAACGGTTTTCTGTGGCTTGAGCCGTGATTTGGACCTAATATTTTAATGTATTTTATTTTTGAAATTTTTCTATTTTTTATTTTCTTTTTCCTTTTTTATTTTCTTTGTTTTTTCCTTCCCCTTCCCTCTTCTCCGGAGGGACGGCCAGCCTTGCCGGGGCCGGCGAGGATGGTTGCGTCTCGCCCGGCGACGGCGTCCACGTCCAACGCCGACCGGCCAAAATTCGCCGGATAGACCGAATTGACATAGTTGCAAACGATTTACGATCAAATCATCAAAAAAAAAAGTTTAGGATTGAATTGGCACAATTGCAATAGGTTTATGACTTTTTTGATAATTTTCCCATTTGAGGGAGGCTAGCAATTTGTTCTCCATGCAAAGTTATCTTGGTGTTATGTCGATAAAATTCATCGTTATTAAGAAGTAGAGATTCGTAACGCATAGGGTGAGCGTCACTTAAGAAATAAAAATAATAATTGATCCGGTCTAGGAGATCCGGTTCCCCCGGAACCAAGAATTGGACCGAAAATCACCGATTTCAATTTTATGGAATCGGGAACAGACCCGACAGCCCCGGTAACTAGACCAAATCAGCCAGTTTGGTCGGTCCATCTTACTCACACCTAATATTCACCATTGTTGAGCTTGGCACTATTCGTGTGAACATTTTGTCCCTGCAGAATCTTTAGCTCTTCGACAGGCCATTGCAACAGTTGTTTCCCATCACTATCAAGCCATATGTTGCTTGAAACCACCTGCATCAAAGCAATAGAATGTTTAACAACATTCAATTCCATTTCACTTACTAAAGAACTCAAACGTATGACTAAACATGTAATGTCATTTGTTTATGTAGTTAAAAAAACAAAAAGTTGACGTGCGATCAACAGATGATGTGGGTTGTGATGATCATAAGAAAAAATGATAATAAGTTAAGTCACGGAGAATTTAAATTAAATTTTTTTTTCTGTTGTTTTAACTAAACAGTTATTGAGAATATGATAATCAAGAAAATAAAAAGAGTTACCCAAAAAAGAAAATAAGAGTAAATCTCTTTCAATCACGTTGGAATCCCAGCCCATCCCTCCGGGACAGCATCAGGCCCATTAGCCCAACACCACAGGACCACCGGTTCTTGGCGGGGTCAAAGAACGTCTTGGAAGCGTAGAAGTTTCCATAGTCATACCTCAGCCCGCTCCACCCATCGGCCGAGGTGTTGTCGAGCAAGTACCTATCCTAATTAGGGCGATAAGTCCCGACCGTGTAATACCCATGCCATGTCAGATCGAGGTTGACCTTCAGCACGTGCTTCACGCCCTTGCTAAGACCGACTTGTCTAGTCTGTCGGTGATGTTCTTCAAATCGGGAAGAACTTGCGGCACTCCAAAGTTCACTTGTCTATTTTCAATTTACCCATCTAAATAGATGTACGTAATGTTGTTGATAATCACAACTACCGAAGCATAGGAGCCAAAAACTATTAGCCATAAAATGGGAAAACGTGCAAGAAACGAGGCATACTTAATCCATCTAATATCCACTCAAGTTATATGCAAGTTTGAACATATTTATATTTGATTTTGATTGGATTAAATTAACAAAGAATTATTATTATCATTATGAATAAAATAAATAGAAAAAATCCAATCAATTTACTCTAATATTAGCATTTGGCGACCCCTTTTAAAGCTGAAGTGTTTTCTATGCTCAATAAAGTATGGCCCCTCATAGAACGTGTCAAAAATAAATTAAAATCAACTCCCTCTATACATACTTTGCTAGAATAATTTCTAAATAAATATAGATCTCATTTTGTAAAAATAAGAAAACAATATTTAGATTCTCCCGAGAAAATCGCGCAATTTGTGTGCTCATGCTGATGTCAATTTTTAATTATCATGAAAGCTCTATGATTTTTTTTTTCAATAAATTACTGTTGACATTGCCAAAAATAAACTAATGAACCTCATCATCCACATCTTGTAAATTATTAGCCTCTTCCTACAAACGGTCGACAATATTGTGCAGGCCAACAGCATCCCAACTTTCAATCTTCCCATGTAGAAGCAACAACTCTACCATCGCCCGGAGCAAGAGCCGCAACACAATCTTCACTGACAGCGACACCATCTCAATAATGTTCACTACCCCACCAGCAGCCGCACCACCCTCCTCCTCCTCCGCCTCATCGCCAGAATTGTGATCGCCATCGCCTGTTTTGCCATCATCGGCATCATCGACATTGCCGGCATCCCCATCAGTATTATGTACAGCATTATCCTCAGCGAGTACACCGTGGATCTCTTCTTCACCAGCATGGTCTTTGTTTGAATTTGCATCATGTTACAACACTTTTTTTTGCTAGTTAACTTACTAAAGTACCCTCCTCTTTCTTCAATTAAACATTTCTTTTTGTATCAGGCTAATCCACAAATCTACCTTTATTTTTAGTCGATCTTAATAAAAACGAAAAAGTAAAATTGTTTACAAAATGAAATTGATTAATTTGTTCAAAGCATAACAAAATATCGAACATATTTGTAGATATGTATTAACAAAGGATAAACACATAAAGAAAAAATATGAAATTTCATGTCGGTTCAACTCTTGATATAAAGAAAGGAATTAATATCGATTGTAAATTCAATCTCATAGCAAGCGGATCAACTTACGCGAGTTTAAAAGTATAGAATGTGTAAACAAATTTTCAACCACATCTTGTAAATTCATATTAAAATGTGAAAAGATTAATATAAAAAAAAAAGCACAAATAAGCGATGTGTAACTTTAGAAACCCGATAATTCTATTTGAAAATTACCCACAAGATCAAAATCTGCTTGATAATTATATTGGATTTTAAATTTCAACTTTGTAATAAAATTTCCCTCAAACTATTTCCTAAAAACATAGATAGTTGATATGTGTTCATAAGCCATTATAACTAGAAATTTCTAACATTTTATGTAGTTTCTTTTAATTAAAAGCGTGAAATCATAAATTAAGAATAACGAACTTCTCTAGGAAAAGTGATAACATAATGCATTATAGAATGATATTTTATTGGGTGTAATTTGACATTTATATTGTGAATTTGATATTTAAAAGGAAAAATAGAAATAAAAGCAGTTATGATGGTTAGGTTGATAAAAAAAGAAACAATAACTTGAAAAGAGAGAATGGTATTTAGGTCTATTGATTAAAAAGAGAAGTGCCTTAACCAAGATAAGAGTGAAAATAGTGTTGCACTAAATTTATCGTAGATATATCGGTTTTGGATTTTTCGTACTATTAGCCCCATGAAAATCATGCACACCAACAAACAAGAAGAGAAAGAATCACAAAGAAACAAAAACATCAAAGAATGTGAGATATATTCCCGTGCGACAATCGTTCAATTTGCGTGCAATTTGTGTGCTCATGCTGATGTCAATTTTTAATTATAACGAAAGCTCTACCTTTTTTCGATAAATAACTATTGACATTACCATAGCATGTGCAAAAAAAAAACGCTAAAATTATCCACTTCGTCCACATCTCGAATATTATTAGCCTCTTCCTACAGCCGTTGGACAATATCGTACATGCCAACAGTATCCTAGCCTTCAATCCTCCCTCTAATCAAAGTCCGCGATTGAAAAGGGTCACTGCCATCAGTCCCAAATGTGCTCGAAGAATCTTCGCTCAGTACCTCTTCTTTTTGGTTGAGAGCTTACGCATCTTCCCCTTCATTCTCTTCCTCTATTTCCTCGCTTGCTCCCAACACATCTTCCCTGACTTCTTCTTCATTCTTCTCTTCCTCTGCTTCTATGACTGCTCCCAACACATCTGCCCCGTCTTGTTCCTCCTCTACTTGGTTCACTGCTCCCAACCCATCTTCCTCGGCCTCTTCTTCGTTCTTTTTGTCCTCTACTTCTATAACTGCTCCCAACACATCTTATTCTTCTTCTATTCCAAATAGCTGTAATAGGAATGTCCGATAACTGTCATCTTCACCAAATGGCTCTTCATGTGACAACATGGTTCTCCACAGAGAATATGGGACTGAACTACAACAAAGCTTGGGTTGACGAGGCGGGAGGAGTACTAAGATATGTGACGAAAGAACCAGTTGTTTCCAAGCAAATCACCAATCAATAATGAAATGAGGACCTCAAAAGCATTAGCACTTGAGCATCCTCATACACCAAATACATACTTCAACTGAAAGTTGGCACGCACGAGTCTGGTTTGGCTGTCGTCTTGGTTCAAATAATCTAAAGAACAATGTAATTAGCCCACATTGAGAATTGGCAACATGGGTCTCAGCAAGAATATGCCCTAGATCGAGAGGCAAATTTATTAAAATAATCCACTTCAACACGGCGGTGCCACATAGGATGGCCGGTATCCACATCAGCGAGTTTTCGTCCTAAATTGATCGGATGGATTGAATTGGTACCAATGCAAAAAGATTTAGGATTAAATTGGTCTAATTGAAATGTTTATGGATGAGTTGGTACCGATATAATAATTTTAAAACTTTTTTGGTACTTTTCCCGTTTATTAGTGTGATAAGTTATCAATGACACTATGAATTTGAGGACGGTAAATACAAACAAAATTTCATATTTTCTTTTCCTTCATTAGAATTTCTTTAGATTTTCCTATTGATGAAAGGATGACAAAATCACTATGTAAAACGGTTTTCTATGGCTTGAGCCGGGATTTGGACTAGAAAAAAACATGAAAATAGTAGGTATATGACACGAGAACAATTGAACGGTGCATAGTCTCAGTTGTCCAAACTTCATCTACTTCAAGAACCTCTAAAGACATCGCAATTTCAATTCCAACTCAAAGAACAATTTTGCATTATGTTCAGTTGATTGATGATCTGATACGAGTCATTCATGCCCTAAAGCAGCCGCTTTGCAAGTGGTTGCCGAGGCCGAGGCTGGAGGCGGGGCATTATATTCCGCTCTACCAAAAAGAGCCATCACACGACGAACCCTCGCTCGCCTTGGCTAAAACTAGTGTTAAACTTGCTGCAATAGCAACACCATAAGGAACTTGGCTAGATTACTAGGTTAATTAATTTCTCCTAAGTGAACGAATCATCATAGGAAACAAGCGCTAAGGCGTGGTTAGGAAAGAATCATCAATCAAATTTCAGCCCCGTGGACTAAAGATCATAGAGAAAATATGTGAACCTGAGCGGCTGTGATTCCCTTAATCTCGACGTGTTCACTAGGGGTGATCGGTTCCGATCCGGTCCGATTCCCGAACGGTGCAATGAAATCGGTGTACCCTATCTTTGAGGTGAATTGAGCTGTGTTTTTTCCTTTTTGTATGCTTGGGTTTCTGTTTGTTTCTTGCGAGTGGGGCAAGGCATTTTTCTTGAGTGAATTGAGTACTAAATGAGTGCACGAGTCAGTGGAATTAACTCGTTTAGTCTGTTTGAGGGAGGCCGGCAATTTGTTCTTCTTGCAAAGTTGTCTTGGCTATTTGCAGTGTTGTGTCTGCTAAAATTCATCATCGTTAGGAAGTTGAGATTCATAATGCATAGGGTGAGCGTCATTTAAGAAATTAAAAATAAAATAAAATAAATCATTGGTCCAGTCCAGTTTTCCTCCCGAAATCGGGAACCGGACCGAAAATCATCAGTTCCAATTTTATGGAACCGGAAACAGAACCGACACCCCCGGAGCGAGCCGACTCGGTTGGTCCGTCTTACTCACCCCTAATGTTCACCATTGTTGAGTCTCAATGCTGCTCATGTGAACATTTTGTCCCTGCAGAGTCTCTAGCTCATTGCAACAGTTGTTTCCCATTGCTATCAAGCTGTATTTTCCTTGGAATTGCCTTCATCAAAGCAATGGAATGTAACAACATTCAATTCCATTCCACTTACAAAAGAGCTCGGACGTATAACTAAAACGAACACGTGCCTAGAAAATGAGAATGTGTTAGGAGCGACCGTAAGTCATCATCCATCAAGCAATCAGTTGAAGTGAGAAGGCTTTCGTTTTTCTATTGCTCTCACTAAACAGTTCTTGAGAAATGATAATCAAGAAAATGAATAGAATTACCCAAAAAGAAGGTAAGAGTAAATCTCTTTTAATTACCCATTGGCCCAACCCCACAGGAGCCACCGGCTCTTGGCCGGGTCGAAGAATGTCTTGGAAGCGTAGAAGTTGCCATAATTGTACCTTAGCCCACTCCACCCTCGACCGAGGTTTTGTCGGGCATGTACCTGTTCTCAGTAGGGTGATAAGTCCCAACCATGTAATACTCATACCGCCTTAGAACAAGGATGACCTTCAACACGTGCTTCACCCCTCGCTGGGCACTGACGTGTTCAGCCCGTCTGTGCTATTCTTCGAAATTGGGAAGAAGTTGGGGCACTCCAAAGGCTAACTCATCTAATATTTGAATTTGGCAACCCCTTTCAAAGCCGAAGTGTTAACCATGCCCAATAAGGTATGGCCCCTCATAGCACATGTCAAAAAAATAAATTAAAATTAACTCCCTCTATACATATTTTGCAAGAATAATCTCTAAATAAGTATAAATCTCATTTTTGTAGTAATAATAATAAAAAAAAGATATCTAGATTCACGTGCGAAAATCGTGCAATTCACATGTTCATGCTGATGTCAATGTTTTATTATACCGAAAGCCCTATATATATATTCCAATAAATAACTATATACATTAATGCTAGGTTTTGAATTTCAGAAAAATACTTTTGAATTTCCTACATTAATGTAGTTTTCAGCATGGAAATTTTGTTCCTCTGTCTTCTTTGCACTGTAGTAGCATGAAAGTACTTGTGTTTTTATCCCTCCACTTCATCCAATTTATCCTAGATCTCACTCCCCAATATAGCTCCTCCTGTCTCCACAGTTTTTCTATCTCACTCTTCAACAGCAGCATTTTCTCTTTTTCAAATTGCAGATTTGGACTATTTGTGAGTTCCTGTAACTCTTTTCTCAAAGTATTAACAGTCCTCTGAGCGTTCGAGAACCGCTTTTTGCTCCAAACAGTTAAAGTTTTTAGCCACATTTCTTAGCTTATCATCAAGGTATGTGTTAATCCTTCGGGAGGAGTTCCAGGAACCCATCACTATCCGGTCATATTCTTCGTCCTCCATCCAGAAAGTTTCAAACTTAAACTCCCTCTTACGCCGCACTGGTTCTGGGAATATGGTCAGCAAGATAGGGCTATGGTCGGATCCAATAGCAGGCAAAGCTACATCTCAGGAAGTTAATGGGTGTTTCCTCAGCATAAAAAGTATAGGCAGGAAACCACTCGAGCAACAACAAGCCGCAGCTAAAGGAGCATCTTATTCACTGGCACACAGACCAGCAGATAACATATCACAAAAGGATCAGATCGTCCTCGCGTCCAGGAGTTAGACAGTGACCTTGGCTGAGAAATAGATGAAGCAGGAAAGACAGTAAGTGAAAGTTACTGCGATGAAGACTCCCACGGAGGGAGAGAAAGACTCCAAACAAGTGGAGAGATAAACCTCCCACTGAAGGAGAGAGAAAGCTCTCACGAAGGAGAGAATTCTTTAGTGTTTGCGGTGTCAGTCGTACTTTAAGAGAAACAAGTAAAACAAAATCAAGAACGTTAAGGTGTATCACATTCTTTACCTCTTCGGTCCCATGTTGGCTGGTCGGACAGACAATCTTTAACAAATTCAAGGACAGTGAATGGAACCTTCGGATGCTGATTATTCCCACGGCGATGCTCTTCGTAAAAAGCCCTTCCTTTTGCTGCAACTCATCTGGAATTGATTGGTGAAAGCAAAGTGAGCACTAGACTTTAAAGATTTTTGTTAATTTTTATTTTTTTTATATCCAATTTTTTTTTAAATTTTTTTTGAGTTTAGAAGTCCGCTTGGACTTAATTTTTTTTTAACTATTTAATATTACAAATTTAATTCAAAATGCCACGTATTGATTTTGGCCGAATTTTCTGGCCAAAGGCACTAAAGTGATCATTTTGTCTCCGATTTGACGCTTGAATAATCCAAATAAAACTTTTGACACCAAAGTGAACGTCGTACACAGCCTTTTGTCACTTTATACTGCTCTTCTCCCTTGGGATAGCATCGGACTCATTGTCCCAACCCCACAGGAGCCTAAGTACGGTTCTTTGCCAAGTCGAAGAAAGTCTTGGAAGCATAGAAGTTGCCATAAGCGTACCTCAGCCCGCTCCACCCATCGACTGAGGTGTTGTCGGGCACGTACCTATCCTTATTAGGGTGATAAGTCCCGACCGTGTAATACTCAAACTTCGTCAGATCAAGGCTGACCTTCAACACGTGCTTCACGTCCTCGCCAAGCACCGACATGCCCAGCCCATCGGTGCTTTTCTTTGAAATCGGGGAGAAGTCGGGGCACTCCAAAGTTTCACTCCTCTATTTTCAATTTACCCTTCAGATGCATGTAATGGTTTTTCCAGGAATAGGAAATAGGATAAAATGAACAGAGACTACAATGATAATAAGGAGAAAACTACTAGCCATAAAATGGAAAAAAGCAAGAAACAAGGTCTACTTATCCATCTAATGTGGTCCCCTCAAGTTATATACGAGTTTGAACATATTACATTTGATTTTGATTGGATTAAATTCATAGAGAATTATTATTATCATTATAAATAAAGTAAACAGGAAGATCCAATCAATTTACTCTATAATGTTGGCATTTGGCAACCCCTTTCAACACCAAAGTGTTAACTATGCCCAATATGGTACGGCCACTCGGAGCATATTTTAAAAATAAATTAGCATAAACTCCCTTTTATAAATATTGTGCAACGGTAATCTCTACATAAATGTAAATATCACTTCGATAATGATCCAAAATAAAAATTAATTAGATTCGTGTGCTAAAATCGTGCAATTTACGTGCTCGCGTTGATGTGGGTTTTAAATTATAACAAAAGCTCGATCTATCTTCATAATAAATAATTGTCCACATCACCAGTACCTTACATCATCTTTCCCTTATTGCGTACTTTAGAAAATTATCTTTGAATTTCGCACATTGGTCGCTTTTGCGTGTATGCTATTGCGCACATATATGATTGAAACATGATCATTCAGGCGATGCAGTTCGAGAACATGACCTATATTTTTTTTCGTCTATACTAGTAAACCAAATAAGATTGTGATAATATTGACTATTGCTCCGTCGTATTTTAAGAGAAACAAGCGACAGAAAATCAAGAACATTCAGGCTCATCAACATGAATTGATAGGAAAATTTCAAATAAGAACTTGAAGCGTTCCTATATTTTCAAATGAGAGTATGAGGTGGACTTTGTTTTAAATAAAGGTCTGGAATGCCCTTATTTTCTCAAAAAATGGATCAAGTGAACATTATTTCAAATAAGAAGCATATCGGCTATAAAGTAAACTTGTTTCTCGAAGTGAACCTCGTTTGAAATTGTTGAGATAGTTGTCATAGAGAAGTCCCATATCGTAGAATGATGTGGTTTAAAGAAGTTAATATATCTAAGTTGGCTCATAATTCATTGGCTTAAACTTTTGGGCAAAGGTAGGCCCAATCGGATATGTTGACGGGCGAACTTGGACGCTATCTCCCCGGATAAAGGTATCGGACTTTTGATATAATTTTCTCATCTTTTCCAACAGATTTCCAAGAATTCTCATTTCCATTCTCTCCGAATATCTCCAGCATTTCTGGCTAGTCGATGCTACAAACTCTTACTGATATAGTAGAAGGGAAATTTCGCATCCAAGTTCTTGCCGATCAAGCTTCAATTCTGTCGGATGAGGACGTCAAGCACTTTGGCTGCCATGCGTAGATGCCTATGTTCCTCTTAGTTTCTCCCGTTGTACCATTTCAAACGTGTGAACTGTGAATTAACGTATATGCTCCTTAAGTTGTCCTGGCTTAGGAAGACCAGGAAGAAGTCTTTGGGATATCGAATTAGGCGTCGCAATCTCGATCCCAATCGCATAGGACGCGTTAAATAACTAGAATAAAACGGATCGGTGCCCACGCAGAAATTGCGCGGCATTACGCACGCGATGAAAGCGATGACCGCGACATGCCGTGCATCGGTAACTTATTCGCTAACACGGCACCGGAATGAGTTTCCTATAAAAAGGAAATGTCGGTTCAGTTGTAATATTTGGATCTCTCTATGCAGAACACAAAAGGGAGGAGTGAAAATGGTTCTCCAGATGTTCTTGTTGGTTCTTCTCTTCAATGAAGTACCTGTTAATCAAGGTAACAATGCACTATTTAACTGGTCTTCTTCTTCTTCTTCTTCTTCTTCTTTTGTCTCAATGTTACCGATGATTTCTCATTCCATGTCTATCTTTGCATATGCTTTATAAAAAAAAACCAGCATCACTGTTAAGGATTGATTGTGGGTCACAAACTGCCTACGAGGCCAGAGATGGAAGCTACTGGAGATCCAACGATGAATTCGTCAAGGCCGGCAACGACACGGCGATCTCGACCGGTAGCTTTTCCAAGTGGTCCCAACTCAACACCCTTCGATTCTTCGTGGAAAAAAAAAGGGTTTGCTACAAATTGCCCGCGCAGTCATCCGTCCGATACATGATCAGAGCGGCGTTTTACTATGGCAACTACGGTGGCCTCTCGAAACCGCCAACTTTCGACTTGCAGCTCAACGGGGATATGTGAACAACCGTGGTCACCTCAAACACAGATCCGCAAGCTTACGAACTGATTTACACGTCGGGTGCCGACGATATCGAGGTGTGCTTGAATCGAACGTTAGATGCTCAGTTTCCGTTCATCAACGTGTTGGAGTTGTGGCCATTACATAATAGCATGTACGACGGTATGACCCGAGACATGGCCTGGCTCGCCAATTACCGCTACGACTACAGCGCAGTCGCCAACTCCGCCTATGATTGGATTTAAGGGTGAGAGACTAACCCAAGCACTCTTCCTTACATCCATGATTCTCTTGATTACCTTTCCAAATTTGGTGTTCGGATTGAAACTACTAAATACTGATGATGATGAAATCTTGTTCTACAAAGCCTCGGTGCGTTGGCATGAATCCTTACGAGTCTCTCTCGTGTGCGATATGCTGATGTAACTTCTCGGTCTGACCGTCGTGCAGATACCCGACTGATTCCGACAACAGAATATGGGTGCCAACGACTCCATCGGACCTGAACTAGACAAAAACCTCGGCAACGTACTTCTACGATCACTGCGACAACAACGTGCCCGATGTTGTCATGTCCCAAATGGTTGAGGCGCCAAGTTCAACGGACACAATCAGTTTAAGCTTTGACATCAACGGCGGGACCAATCTAGTCCACTACGTGACCGCGTATTTCACCGAGACCCATCCGCTAAACGAGAACGAAACAAGGTCGTTCGGTTTATACGTGAACGACAAGTTCGTTTCGACCATCAACCCGAGGCACGAGCACTGCACGTCGGTGTGGGCATTTGCGCAGTTGAACGGCACTCTGAATGTTCAGCTACGCGCAGACGAGAACTCGACGCTACCCCCTTTGATCAGCGCCCTCGAAGTGTACACGGCCCATTCTGTACGTTATCCTAAGAAGAAAAAGTGGGCGGCAATTGGTGGCGGCACCGCCGGGGGTGTCCTCTTGATGCTCTTGTTTTGTGGCTGTTGCTTGTGTTGCCGTGAATCTGTCGGCAACGGAGGAGGCCACGCTCCTCCGGCCCGCTATATCGAAATTCAGAGGATTTTTCGGATTGCCGAATAGCCACAGAATATGATGCGAGACCATAAGGACAATGGTGGGAGCTGCTCTTAAGGTTTTTATGGACCGAGGGTACCATTGATGCATCTGCACACGATTTTGGGGAAAAAATCGAAAAAAACCAAGAAAGCGAGTTCAAACTTTATCAAGAAAAGTACTGCTTGGACTATATGTTGGCGAGATACAATTGTCAAATTATGGTAAGATTGAGGATCATGATCCAACATGTAATAGCTATATTTACTATATAAATCATAGATTATGTTTAGCAACTGGACATGCAAGAACGGCCGCCCTTCCACCCGTCGGCCTATTATCAAAGCACATACACTCATATATTTGATGATAAGAAAAAGTCGTCTCGTTACAGGATCAAAATTTCTAGAATCCATCAGAATGAATACGTGCATGTCCAGCGAACAACTACCTCAGACGTTCATCTTGGTCATATACAACTCACACCTAAACATCTCACTATCAAAATGTCCTAATAATGTAAATGCTCTCGTCCTACTTGCGGTTAGCTGAATAACCTAGAAAGCAAGCAAGACTAATGGAATGTGCAACCACAATGCAGTTAGTAGTTCATCTCTTCTAAGCAGATTGAACATTCACATATGCATCTGTATTAGCCGATGTCATAACTCATTAATTTTGAATTAAATATACGATAAACACCAATTGTGGATTATATCTTAACAATAAAACTTGTTATGTATACGATCAATCAACAATATCAACTCAACAATAACAGATCAACCATCAATGGTCCATTACATTGATCAATCTCTATTAAGTCAAACGTCAATGGTACATTCCATGGACTTATCTAATGCTCAATAAGCAACAACAGTCATAATTGCAAAGGCAAGCAATTTCCTCCTTGGCTAGGTCTCCACCTATATCAACCGGTGGTTCGACCCGGAGGACGTCTTGATAACGGTATGCATATTAACCCCTCAATTGATTCTAATTATAGTGATATGAGCATCGACTAATATTTTTCTCCAATAACCCACAAGTCCATATCCACAATCTAATCTCCCGAGTCGGGTTCACAACCCAAATCAAATAACCTTGAGGGGAACGGATCCCGATTACATACGCAGCGGAATTACTCTAAATCAACAAGCCCTAGATCATCTTGAATCACCGATCGGAGAAATATATCACATGACGGACATACCTCGAATTTTCACGCATTAAATGTCCACAATGCGGTTCCACGAGAGATTGTTCGTCCGTTTGACGATCGGGAGTTTGTCGTCGTTCATTTCTTTCTTGTTCCTCATTTGATGATTTTCATCAACGAAAACCGACAGAGAGGGGGCATATATATAGCGTCGTTTCAATTACACCTTTTCAATAGTTGACGTGGATGTGGTAGCCTACATGGGCGGACTATGGTACTTACCGTACACCATCGCTTTCCAACATCTCCCACTCGCCCATGAAGGGCAAACAAATCCCACGTGCCCACGGAGGGTCAACTACTCCCACTCACCCGCGAAGGGTTAAACATAACTCTCTCTCTCTTTTGCAAAGTTCATATTGACAAATAATCCGTGCGACCAAAGATATCAAGAGAGCTCGTTGCCATATATCCGTTAGGAGTATATAGCAGCTCAAAATAGGCATATTAATTCGAGTAGATCCAAAGATGCAGTACCCTAGATCAATCAGTCACATTTACATCATATCTCTCTCGATCTCTTTGAGTACTCAAATACAACACATTGTATTCACAATCATGACTAAACTCAAATAATCATAATTGGTCGACCTGTGAATACAAAGATTGAATGTGACATCAAAATAAATTGATCTTCCTCTTCCCTTAAATCTCTCAATCTCAATTCAGCTCGCTTTTCTAGAAATGTCCCATTAGATCGAATCAATCTCATGACCATAGGCAACACCCTAAGATAGCGAACACCGAAAAGAAATCTTGAGAATAAGTAAAAGTCATGAGGGGACTAAATTGAGAAACTCTTATCCTCAAAAGTCTCACACGGCCATAGAGTTGAGATCAAAACTCTTGTCAACTCTTATTGGTCGTATCATACATACGTAATATGAAGTACGTATTACGGTATTCTCTCCTTTCCCATGGAGCGTATGTCTTTTCACTTAATACCGCACGGATGATAGCTCGAGATATACTCAATGTCTAGCTTGAGTTCACAAATCTACTCTCTTTAAAAGAATCTTTCGAACTCTCATCCGGCATTAAAGACGGATAAAATAAAATACGTGGGCTATTTCACTTTCGGACATAATAAACATTATGACCTCATCTTAACACTTCATTAAGGCGACATCAAAATTTCCAGCTTGAGCTCTCTATTATCACCTAGATAATAAGCTTGAAATCGTCTCATCTCTATTCTTCACGCAGTAAATAAAGGCGATTACCCGTGTGAGTAGGCTAATCTCTCATCCGTCCGACATACATTCTCAACATAATGCACTAAGCATCAATATGCATAATTGTCATACAAGCTCATAGGCATCAATAATGATAATAAGTATCATTAATCGTGAACTTTGGGAAATATAAAAATCCAAGTACTTTAACTTCTACGCACTTCCAGAGATTTCAATGTATGGAACTAATTCCTTTGTCAACACATGATTTAGGGAAACATCTCTAGGAATTCACTTCGTCATAGGATCTCGCTATCATTCTATGCGTATATATGTATTGTATGTTCACATCTTTCTATACAACCATGTCTTTCGCAAAATTATATTTCGTGACTTTATGTTTGGTCTTGCAATGAATCCTTAGTGCAAGCTATTGTTGCTTAGCTATCTCAATTAACAAATAATTGAACCTGCAGCATCCTTAGCAACACCTCACCGATTCAAGCATCTCTTAAGCCAAACATTTTGTTGTATTCTTTGCGGATAACACCACGAGATCAATTTCCATCGTGGATAAGACTATATATGTTTACTTCTTACTACTCCATGATATGGCGCCATTTCTAAGTAAGAACACAATCTCATAGGTAGATTTCCTCTTATCTAAACCTCTTACTCATTCAACATCGCTATAGCCTTCAAGGTGCGGATCTTTACCTTGATAACTCAACAAAAATCAGCAAGTACCTTTCAAATATGTCAAGATTCTCTTGACGGCAATTCTATGTGCTTGACCTGAATTGGATTGGCACACTTACCATTCCAACTATTTAACAAATACAGGTCTTGTACACATCATAGCGTACATTAAGCTTCCAACAAAGACTAGCATTTGGAACATTTTCCATTTCTTCATTTACTTGTGGAGTCTTAGAACACATTTTACGGCTCAAACCTTCACATCTTGCAATAGGAGTATCTTTGGGTGTACAGTCTTGCATACGAAATCATTCAAGGACTTTACCTATACAAGTCTTTTGTGAAAAAGATCACAATCTCTTTGAACAATATCTTGAAACCTTAATTTCAAGAATGTATGCAAATTTACCCATATCTTATATCTCAAAATCGGAACATAACCAATTCTTGACTATATTAACAAACTCCATATTGCTCCCAACAATTAATATATCATCAACATATAATGATAAGATCACATTAATCTTTGGATATTTTGATATATACACAATGATCCTTATCAATCATTACAAAATCGTATACCACTATGGCATTACGAAAAATATATATATCATTATCTCGAAAATGCTTGAGGCCATATATCGATCTCAAAAGTCGATACACGTTTTGTTCTTGGCCTTCGTAACAAACCCAATAGGTTGTTTCACATAGATTTCTTTTACTAATTCTCCATTGAAAATAGCAGTCTTTACATCCATTTGATGTAATCCAAGATTCATACTAATCACTATCGAATGAGGTGAATTAATTATATCATTTTACCACAAGTCGAGCCTTATATCTCTCAATTGAGCCATCAACTTTAGGCTTTATTTTGAGAACACATTTGCTCCCAATGGCTTTACATCCATGCGGAAGATCAATCGGTTTCTAAACTTAATTTGATCCTTTTGACTCCATCTCTTTTTCAATTGCTTACATCCACTTTTCCTTATCGGGGCAAGTCGGAGTCTCATTTACATTTCTTGACTCATTCTCTTCTTGCGGAGCGACCATAAAAGCTTTATCTTCAATGTCTAAACGTCGACGGAGAAAGCTTTTGCGACTTGTTCGCCAAATTGGAAATTGTACACTTAGTACATCATTCTCCATTATGCTCCCACTCGGATTAGATAATGATAACATCTTTACACATCAAGTGATTGCAATTGAGACTAGTTCGAAACAAATTCCCACTTCTCACATTGCTCCCACTTGGATGAGATGCTCTAGTAAAATCATTATCGCTATCCAAGATTTCAAACAGAGAATAGTTTTCACTTATCTCACCCTTATTCGGAAAAATTCATTCACTAAGAATGTAACATCTCGTGATTCATATTCGCTTACACTTTTACTTTCTTGCTCACCTATAACACATACCCTTTTGAGTGCTCTCGGTATCTCATGAAGATACTCTTTTTACCTCTAGGGTCCAATTTTCCATACATGTAGGAGAACTTGAGAGTATATGTAGCAGATTCTCAAGATCTAAGAAAACTCAAATCTTATTATCGACCTATCCACAACTCATATAGAGTAGATGTAACCGATTTAGAAGGCATACGGTTAAGTATCTAGACAGTAAATCAACAAAACCTCACCCTAAAAGGTGATAGGTGAATTAGCTTGTACCATCATAGACCTAACCATTTTCATTAGGACATGTTTCCTCTATTTGCAACTCCATTCTATTGAGGAATCGCTGGAATAGACCATTGTCTTTTTATTCCATTTTCATCACATAAACATCTGAATTGATCGGATAGAATTTCTCAACCTCGATCGGATTTTTTTTTTGAAAGCTCAAAAAAAAAAAAATCTCAAAGCAACTCATGCCTCAGATTTATGAGAAATAAAAAAAATGACATGTCCGAATCGCGCGTAATCATTTATAAATGTGATGAAATAAACAGCCCTATGCCTTGCTTTCATATTCATTAAATCACATATGTCCGAATGGATCAACCGCAAATGAAACTCAGCTCTTGTTCTTTTTTCCAAATGGTTTCCTCTTTGTTTTTCCCACTAGACATGCTCACAAATAGGCAAATCGACATATTCAATATTGTCCAATAAGCCTTATTTGGCTTATGTAAATATTTGCTATTAGCCAAAATGACACAACCTAACATGCCACATATTCATATCATCACAAAAGATGAAAATAGGGAATAACTTACATTGGCATTATTGTACTTAACAATCAAGACACAGTGAAACCATCCGTAATCATAATAACTTATGCTCAACGACAAGTTATTACCATCGTTATGAAAGTTCGGATTGAAATCAAGTTTAACCAAAAACTAACATGGAAACTAAATTCCGTTAAGTTTTTCAAGCATGTGATACATCATGTAGGAGCAAGATGCGACCACCGCGCATATTCAATTGACAGGGGCCAATCCCTTTAACTTTTACCCAGGAATTGTTTCCCATAATTATTCACTTTGCTCAATGTGGAACTCATTGAAATTCCACTAAGGCATTTCTTCCCATCACTACATGATCTCTGGTCTCTAAGTTTACAATCCACAAAGGATGAGATTCGATTCTTAAAACCGAATTGAGACATATGTATACACTCTTAAGTGTACAAAGGGTTTCGACTTCTTTAACTCACCACAATTATGAGCAAAGTGACCCTTATTGCCACAAAGTGAAAACACTTCACTTTTGAAACATTTTTCTTGAGAGGACGTTTTCCTTTCTAATGTAGGTTAAACTTCGATTTCTTTCCGTAAGAATCTGTTTCTTTGTCCTTTCCACTTCTTAAACCCACCTTGACCCTTACGCTTGGAGCACAAAGCTCATTTGAACTCGAATTAGGGTAACAAATGTCGATTTCGGGTTTCGCCGCTAGAAGGCAATTAACCTTTAGTTCAAAGCATCGCGTAGCATTCTCAAAAGTCTTTTAACTTTTATTGTGGATCGAGTGGATATTCATATGTACACAGCCTATGAGGTAAAGAACATATTACTACTTGCACTTGCTACTCATCGATCTTCAAAATATGGCATGTATCTTATAGTTCACTTATCATGTTTGATACAAGCCACAAAAGCTATTTTATATTCTACCAATGAGGCATCATATAAGTGTCAAACCTTATAATGAACCGTCCCGATTTGGTGATCTATGTCTTACCAAAATCGACTTTAAATACTTTCCACATGACTTTGTCATCATTTTTTTTATTTTATAAAAAAAAAATGCCCGAACTCATGCATAAAACCATTTTCTATGCTACTCGCAACATAATGAGAGCAATAGAGTTCATCTAGTTCAATGTAGCAAATGCCTCTTTTCCCTTCTATATTGTGCGGTATTTCCATCTTCGAGTTTTTCCATAACTAGGTTAAGAGCTCATAGTGCTTCTTGCTCTTTTAGCACATACTTGGATCCTATTCCAGCTTTCATAATTTTTGCCATTCAATTTCTCTCCTTATTCAAGCTCGGCTATGATTTCTAATAAGCTAAAGCCATTGTATCCGAACACAAAGTTCTATAGACATGTATTCACGAACTATTAATGCCTAACATTTATGCATATATTTTACACTAACTAATTATATTAATAAATAATTTCACATAAGGTCTCGATTCGAAAGTTCACTATGTTCCCAATCATCGTCTAAGAATCCTCGCTTGAAATTATCATTAACATAATTATTTATGTAAAAATTGAGTTCACTAAAGTTACTAAAACTTTGTAGAACTCCCCACTCGAATAAAGATCACAATTCATACTATGATCCATATATCTTGTAATCATAATAAGGCATAGCATGATTTGAACTAATTCACAACTAATCTACGTATCAAATCATAATTTAATATCATGATACAAGATATAGATAGCAAGCATTCTAAAATTTATACATGCTATCAGCAATCATTATATACATGTAAGCCATCCTTTATATTAAAAAAAAGTATGGGTAAAAAATGCTCGAAAAACGCCCCAAAATACGTGCATAATGAGGGTTCATACGCATTTTAATAAATTTATATTCAGTAAATATGTCCAAATAATATATCAAATCGAAGATAATTTCGAGATGAACGCAACAAGTACCTCACGGGCCCCAAACGGAGCTCAAACGCTCCCGTATTTGGCCGGTCAAAATTTCTTCCTCGTTTGGTCAACGTGTGGTCAACTGTCCGAGTTGACTTTAGGGACCAACATGTAATTTCCGAAAGTGTGAGGACTAAATTACAATTATGAAAGGTCCAGGGACTAAATTGTAATTTCTCAAAACTTTTGGGGTCAAATTAAAAATGTTTTAAAAATTGAGGACCAAAATGAAATTTCGGAAACATTCAGGGACCAAAATGCAATTTTTGAAAAGTTGGTCGGACCGGTCAACGTTGACCAGTCAACGGTCAACGGATGACCGGGTCGACAACCCCGAACCGGATTTGGAATGCCTAAACCGAGTTTCGGATACGGATAAACCGGTTCGGGGATAACTAAAAAAATCGGGTGCGGGCGCGTTTGGGCACGCTGCATGTGCCTCGCACGTGAGGCGCGTGGATCCCACTCTCGGCGCTCCACCTAGGCGCGTGTCGGAGCGTGCGGCTTCTTCCGGCCACCGTAGGCGACGATCCACCCCTCAAAACGCTCGTATCGACGATACGAACCAGGATGGTATATTCAAAAAACAATTTTCGTTGAACTAAATTTCACGAAAAGGCGACGTTTCGTCTCCGCCCCGGAACCCGATCCCGCGGTGGCGCGTGCCGTGCGTGCGGCGTCATCCGGCGTCGCCTCGCGATGGGCGACCACTTCAAATTCTCGTCTCGCCGAGCCCGTTCCATTGATGTAATAAAAAATTATTTTCGTTGGATAAAATTTCACGAAAAATCCATGAACATAGATGCAAAAAACCGGTTTTTCGCATTGATTCGTGACCAAAAACTTGATAATCAATCGGGAAACAAGAACCGGCGCTACGATACCAATGAGGGGAACGGATCCCGATTACATACGCAGCGGAATTACTCTAAATCAACAAGCCCTAGATCATCTTGAATCACCGATCGGAGAAATATATCACATGACGGACATACCTCGAATTTTCACAGATTAAATGTCCACAATGCGGTTTCACGAGAGATTGTTCGTCCGTTTGACGATCGGGAGTTTGTCGTCGTTCATTTCTTTCTTGTTCCTCATTTAATGATTTTCATCAACGAAAACCGACAGAGAGGGGGTATATATATGGCGTCGTTTCAATTACACCTTTTCAATAGTTGACGTGGATGTGGTAGCCTACATGGGCGGACTACGGTACTTACCGTACACCATCGCTTTCCAACAAACCTTTCATAGTTCAGTTTCATCAACAATTTATTTCATAAAACATTTTTCAAATCAGTATGAATAATCTTGAACTAATTAAATCTCTCTTTATACTGAACTTAGTGTTATGGGATGTATGAATGTTCAAACCAGCCTTCTCGTGCATGACCGTTGATGGGGCATGAATCTCAACATCCTATCTACTTTAATCTTCATTGTCACGCGAATTTTCAAATTGGAGCCCCATTGATTTGAAAAGGATTTTATTTATTTTTTTCCTGGCAATCTTTGAATTTTATTTTCTTTGTCACAGGGGCTATTATTACTAGAGAAAGCAGCACAAGCAATCAAAAGAAAAACTACAAGTACCCTAAAAATCTAAAAATATATCGTTTTTACGGCCTCAAAATCGAATCTAATCCTATATTTCATATTGTTCTGCTCAAATTGCGGCGAAAAAACAAACTTTTATTTGATTATAACTTGTATGCTAGAACTTTACCAGAAGCATTCGTATAATACAAAGTTTGTTCATGCTTGGAATTTCTAATAGAATAAATGTGTCTTGATCCTCGCTGAAGTTGAAGAACAGAATAGGGAAAAATCATATTCCTCAATTTGATTTGCTCCCCTTTTTTCTTTTTTTTCATATTCAACTATTTTTTAACTCTACACATAATTCATGGCATGGCAATCTTATGAAGGTCGCCATGTGATGAGTTTCTCCGGTATCACTAATAGAGTTTCATAATTTTACTAGTAACGGCATTTAATTATGAAGATTGGCCGAGTAGATGACTCTCTTAGTCCGTTCTTGCAAAAGAATAGGCATAAGGTTTCGATTTTTCCTACGTGGAAATTCACTCGAATAAAATAATATTCAGCTTGTTAAGAATATCGATAGATGTATAGAAAATGTTATGTTTTCGTACGGCAAAATTAAATGGAGCGAAGAGACCATATGAAAAGGCGAAGGAATAAAATAGAATTAGGATTTCATTTTCTTTGTTTGATAAGTTGATGAAGCAGAATAGAATGAGATTTCTTTTTCTCCGATTGTGACCAAAATGATCTGGGGATGGAAGTTGCCACACTTGCAACTTTTTTTATTACTTATTGTACTTCATAAAATTAGAAAATCATCTTAAAAGAACTATTCTCTAATCATAAGAAATAAGTTAAAATCCCCATGATTATAACTAATATTCATTATTTTAACGAAAGTCACGATGGCATTATATAGATTATCTATTATTTATAAAATATCACCTAAGTAGATCTCATGATTCATTATTAATTGACGGCTTAAACCGATTGTTACTTTTCACATCATAATTGGTATTGAAACTCAATAGCGATAAGTGTGTTGAAAGTCATAAAACTTATCACGAAAGTGTAATTGACTATTAAAACTTTTGAAATGTGTAATTGATTCTTAAAACTTGTCAAAGAGTGCGATTGAGTTTAAAAAACTTTGAGAAAGCAAATCTTAATTTTGCTTTCTCAAAGTTCTTAAAGTTTTAAGGCTCGATAGTATTTTTGTGACAAGTTTTAATATTTCATTGAACCTTTTGAAAATTTTAGGACTCAATTATATTTTCACGATAAATTTTAAGACTTGATTGCATTTTTTAAAAATTGTAAGTGTCGATTACACTTTCGTAATAAGTTTTAAAATTTATTTTGTTTTTGTCGAAAGGACTTAACAATTTACCATTAATGCTTTTTTTTGCCAATCTTTTTCGGGGGAAAAGTTGAAGACGGTCACGTATCAAGAAGACACGTGTCCCAATCCCATCTTCTCAGAGAATGTGTGGTCATCGTCGTCTTCTTGCTTCGCTCCTTCCTTTCCTCCGACGCTTCGCAGTTGCAGAAACATATAAAAATCTCGAAGCTCAGTCCGGTGCCCCACACTTCTCTCTCCTTCTCTACGACATGGCCGCAGCTCAAGTCTCTGCTTCGCTCTCCGTCTCAGTTCGCGGTACCCTTTCTTCATCTCTTTCTCTCTCTCTCTCTCTCTCTCTCTCTCTCTCTCTCTCTCTCTCTCTCTGCGCGCCAATTTGTATCCATTTTCGTCCCTCGTGAAGCTCTGCACTGGTTCACCCTCTACTTTGTCTTTTGCCTCCAGGTTTTTGCCTGATTAGCTCGCCGAGAACGAGCGTCGTTCCTCGGGTTCGACTCCCAGATCGCGCGACGAGCGGCGCCACCTTCGCTACCGGGTCTCCTCTCGGTAAGCATTTCAAATTCGAATGAGTATCAGGTCAGATTAGTGTAAGCGGACCAGCTCAAGCTGTTGTCTGAATTTGGAGAATGTGTTTCATACAATGGTTGGACCGAGTTCAAGCATAATATTTCCTTATTGACTGTAATTGCAAAAAAAAAAAAAATTGTAATGGTAATGGTAATGTCTTGTTTATAAGGCTGCTTTTGTTATTTTGTCGACTAATTAAGTGCTAATGAATTGGTAGTCCAGTTGAGTGAAGAAGAAGGATTTCTTCATATGAGTCTCCGTGAACTCCTTGAACTGGTTTGAAGCCTATTGGGTTCCAACCGAGCGGACTTGCTATTTGATCCGAAATCCGGTTCAAATTCGCTTCGGGGAAAACCCATTAGCCAGACAGATTGTCTGGCATTGCTTTCCAGATGGTTGCTACTTGTTTTTCCTATACCTCTGTATCCTTCAGATCATCGTTGAGGGCCACAAGTTGTTACCTTTGCGACTGTCCATCAGTTTGCCGTATGGTTTACAGCTTCTTCATTAGCATTAGTGAACTTTTTGATGTGTGCACTAAGGACATGTTAGCGCCCACGTGTCTTGGTGTTTGTCTTTCTATATTTGCATGCTGGGAATTCTCTCGGTCTGCTGAAATTAGACACGCTTTTTGTGTTATAATATTGATGGCTAGTCATTATACCCCATGCTGATGCTTCTTTTCCGTCCTCTTTTTTTCTTTTGGTGAAATGCAGCAGTAAAGAGAACCTCCTCTATTAGAAAATCTGCAAGCAAGGCAGCAGCGGTATCCATTAGATGCGAACAGAATACTGGAGAGGGGAACAGTCTAGATGTATGGCTGGGCCGTCTTGCAATGGTTGCATTTGCTGCAGCAATCAGTGTCGAAATAGGAACAGGCAAAGGACTTTTAGAGGTACGGTTGGCACGTGGTCCGAGTGTAAGATAAGAACTGCCAAATAGCGGCCCTATTGTGGTTTCTGCCTTTGGGTATTAGTCAGTTACAGAGACATTTTGTGTTAAGATCCATGTCGCATGAAGTTATGATAAAATCTTGTCGAGATAAGTAATTTTATGGAGAATTATGGTCTTGTTCCTTTCCTGCTAAAGAAGAGAAAATAGCAAGTGTGGCTGTGGGGTCATGTCTCACTTTAAAGTAACATCGGGAGTCTGCCTGTGTATACCAATGTAGTTATTGGCACTAAATGGAGCTCAGTCCTAACTTTGGGGTATGCAAGGAACTTGGTAGGTCTATTTCTGAGATTTGAAGTATATATCCTGGCTGAAGCTCCACACGGCACCAATTATATAAGCATGAGATGAGATAAATATAACAAGTATTGGATAGTGATTTTCTTGGCTTCGAATTGACAACCTAACTTCTTTGACTTCAGATTTTTTTTACAGTTGATGCCAACAATAACTTGTGCTGTCAAAAACCAATAAGCTATTCTCAGGAGTGATGTGTCTGTCGGTGGATGAGAGAACTTCTGTTTTATCTGGAAGTTATTTCCTAGAATTCAGTATACACAGCATATATAAAGGCAAATCAGATGAAGCTAGATATGTTTCTGAAAGTTGGTGTTTAGAGCAAGAACAGCTTCTTTTTTATTTAAGGTCGAGATTCATTGGAGCTCCTCATTGCTGTGAGGTGTACAAGTAGCTACATCATTTACTAAGTTCACAGGTTGAGAAGTATTTCACGAGATAATTTTGACTTCATCCGTGCAGAACTTTGGGCTAACAGCCCCTTTGCCGACAGTCGCTTTGGCCGTCACAGCATTAGTGGGAGTCCTGATGGCAGTCTTTATCTTCCAGTCTGCCTCTAGCAAGTGATTGGATCCATGATGTTTGTGTCTGTAAGGTTATTACCGTGAGGATGTGACTCGGTACACATTCTGTAGTTGTATTTTTTGTTGGGGATACATATCACACGTCTTTGTGAGCGTAAAAGCGATGGAATTTTCTCTCCCTCTGTTCTCTGATTCGCGTTTCCTTTTACTTCATCTTTTTCCCCCTTTTTACCATGGTTGGTGGGTGTACCACAGCATTCTCTCTGAGAGCAATTTTAGCTTAGTGCCTTTAGCTTTCCTCTTGATGGTGGGAATACTGCTGAATCAGCTCTCATGATCCAATTTGTTCTTTTATCAACAGGGTGAAGTAAAAGGAGGGAAAACTCCATTAATCATCATCATAAAGTATTTCATTTTCCCCCTCGAGTTCGCCTATCTGTATCTGGCATCACGGAGCCTTTCCTTGTCCCTCCCTTTAGATCTGTTATAGAGGTGTTATATCACATTGAAAAGGTAAGAGCATGGACACTTTTGATGAAATGGGCATTTAGGCACGATTATTCTAGCTTTCTTCAAGTCTAAAGATATGCTTGGATACTTTTACGTAGGTTTGGCTATGTCAATGATGGCGTGCCTTTAGATGTTGGCGCTCGTACCACTGCATCAATTAGAGTTTTAATACAGTCACACTTTTCCTCTGCTTTATGCAGGAATCAATTCCATTTCCCTTTTCTTGCAATGGCATCTCACAAGTTGCTTACTTTGTGCATAAGAGATCTTCTTAAACCAAAGGCTTTATGTATCCTTAACCGTAGGCTTCCCTCGAGTGGCCATTTTCATTCATTTTCAGGTTGTTTCCTGTCTCATTCTCTGGTCTACTCTTGTTTACGGAACAATCTTATTCCTACTTTCTCTGTTCTTGCTCCCCCTCTGCACAAATTCTGAGCATGGGGGTTGCGGTATCTAAACTTGCAAAGAGGTTTCTAAAGAAGAGCACGCTGAGGATACTGATGGTGGGTCTTGATGCTTCGGGCAAGACAACCATCCTACACAAGCTGAAGTTAGGCGAAATCGTCAAGACGATGCCGACCATCGGTATGCGCACCATCCACTCATGATGACGACCTTTTGGTCTTACTTTTTCTTAATCAAAGTCTCTTACTAGCAATATCTAATCTAACTTCACCATGCATCTTTAAGCACACTTTGTTTTGTGCCAATCTCTGAAATTTACATAATGAGACAGTGAAATCCAAAGCAGTGATAGATGGGAGCACAAATATGCCAAGACGCTAGTAAATTACGAAAAGGGAAAACTGTGAATCTTTTCATAGCGAGTACAGGTTAGTCATCATCTGTTATAATTCTCTACTGGGCAGGTTTCAACGTAGAGACAGTAGAGTACAGGGATGTCAATTTTAATGTTTGGGATATTGGCGGACAGGACAAGGTAACACGACTTCTGTCTTTAAATGTTCAGTCATGTTTGCGTTTGATATAGATTCTGAAGCTGTAGAAGATATATTCCTGTTGCGTGATTAGAGCATCTCACCTGGGAAAAACAGAGTACTAAGCACCTAGTACTCACAAGATGCCATCGGCGACTTATAAACGCGATCACCTTCACCATGGCATAAAATTCCCAAACCTACACGGGCTCTGTAATGAGCACGCGCACCAGGCACCCGGCCATCTAGTAATCAAGTGAGGCAGGCGTGGGCGCGGCTGAACAGATGGTTGACAAGTGCCTACTTTTAAGAGGCTAGTGGATGAAAATCTGGTCCAAGAATCATCAAACGTTTTTCCATGGAAGTGTTGTTTTATGTCATAATCACATATTGCACTAGGAAAGCCCTCTCTTGGCCACCATGTCCTTGACTGAAAGATTTTGAGTATTGCACCGTCTTTTCGAACTCGGTTGCATGCTTTAGTTGATATGGAGACTCCTGCGTACCAGATCCGGTCTCTGTGGAGACACTACTTACAGAACACGCAAGGACTCATCTTTGTGGTGGACAGCACAGACAGAGAGCGGATCGATGAAGCTCGCAGCGAATTGCATCAGATCCTAAGTGAGGTTAGTCAGTAGGTCATATATGTATATGTATTGTTCTAAGACAATCACAGTAGTAGCTCTGTTATCATCCTCTGCGTTTCATTGATGCTGCTAGTCTTCACCATTTGAAAGCGGAAAGGCGAGTGAAGCAATGGCCTGGTTGTTGTCATTGAGCCAAGAGGCAGAGTTTAAAAAGGCATATAGTTTCATGCAGAAGAGGAACAAAATAGAAGAAACAAATGCATAACCGTCTTGAGTTAGCGTTCTTCAGAGGGTACTCTTTTATAATCAGCAATTGCAAGGTCTCCAGGCCTTGGCATTGCATTAACATTAATGGCATGTCACAGCGAAATCATTTTCTTTGGCAGAAGGAATTGGGTAATGCAGCTCTTATTGTATTTGCCAACAAGCAAGACCTGCCAAACGCTATGCATGCCTCCGAAGTCGCTGACAAACTCGCGCTACATTCAATCGGTCAGCGTCACTGGTAAACCTTAGTTTCGTCGTTCACTGAAGGAAAAGGCTCTGTACGAGTTAAAGATCGGTTTCCTCTCAACTGTTGTTGTCTAAGATAAATATTTTGTCCAGGTATATACAGAGTACTTCTGCAACCTCTGGACAGGGACTCTATGAAGGCCTCGATTGGTTGCAGAACAACATCCCTGGCAAGGCCGTGTAGAAGGGTCTCTTGCTTGATTCTTCAGCAGCAGAGACCTTCACAAACATACACAAAGAACAGAGTGACGAATGGAATCTACGCTTCATCTTTCTCGAGCCATGTACTCAGAACTACAAGCCATTTTTTTAGCAAACTGGATTTCCAAGACGTCATCACACCTCAAAGTGTGAGTTTAGCAAAAGCAGAATCAATTCTATCTTCGGTTGGGGTCATCGTGATTAGTGATAGTTGTAAACTGTATTCTGAGTTCTGTCTTGCATATGGTGGCAAACGAATACCAAAAGTTCCAACAATTCAATGAATGCCCAAATAATGAGTGTAGGTTCATTTATTATTGGCCCAATCTTGTCAGCTTAGAAGATTTTTGCCAATCCATCATTGAATCCCTAACACATCACACAAAATGCATCTTTCTCCTACAGACAACCCGAGATTTCTTTATGAAGAATCTAAGTTAAAATAATCTGAAGCAGAATGAGTTGGGTGCTTTAAAAAATTCAGAACTAGAACTCATACAGGAAAGTCAGGACTATGGTCTTTTCTGTACAGCACTTCCAGATGACAAAGACTTGCGTCTCGATGGAAGCAAGCGCGCTCGCTCATTTCGGTAGTCATCATCCTCAAAATAAGGAAAAGCACAAAAGACGATAGACAAATTCTACCATCCCACACGTGCATCATTTAATTTTCATCATTAGAGGCAACAAAAAGATCTTCGCTAGCAATGAGATGTGGATTTAGATCTCCATTGATTGACTGGAAGAAGCGGCCTTTGATTTCTTGCTTTTCCTCTTCTTTCCTCCAGTTTTATTCTTCTTCTTGGGTTTCTCATCCAGGACAGGCTGTGTGCTCTCTAAGTGCTGTTGAATAGAAGCCAGTGGATTTGATTGGAAAGCTGGGTGGTTAAGGACTGTACTCAACTGTTTCCCTTCCTTCAATCTGGAATAGACGAAATTGAAATGGTCGCTACTTAGCATGCAACTCAGCTTGAAAAGAGTAATCCCGAAATATGATATTTTAGGCAGTTTAATATGCAGTGCGAACACTTACATTAGCTTCCCCCTAGATCTGCAACTCAGCTTGAATGTAGTGGGTGGACGTAATTGCTTGGTCTCTGCCTCAGGAAGGAACTCGGACAGGGTGGAGAGGTCAAATGCTTTCAACTTCTTCTGCCGACTTCTCAATTTTTTCTTCTGTCATAACAATACAAATCTCTCAGCAGGTGTCCCTTGATTGTTAAGCACTGTATTCGCCTTGCAGAGAACTTTTAACCAAAGACGCATCGTCTAGTCAAACATTACATCATGTATGCCCTCACGAATGAGCAGATATTAATCCATCTAGCTACCACAATCCAACCAGCATCAAGTCGTCGTTGGGTTTCCATGAGCAGATACATGTTCTTAGAGTTCAAAGCTCCTAGTGAATCCAAAAACTGTACAGGATGGGGAGCATAAGATAAAACAACTAAAACACGAGGGCATTGATTGGGTTAAGATCAATGGTAGAGAAACCTATCTTTGGCAATAGCATCAGAAGGATTGAAGCAAAATATTTCCTATTAGCGGCTTCACCTAACAAATCCTGTTGTAATGCTCCCTGTTCATTCAATACAGGATGGGTAGGATAAGATGAAATAACTAAAACACAAGGGCATTGATTGGGTTAAGATCAATGGTAGAGAAACCTATCTTTGGCAATAGCATCAGAAGGATTGAAGCAAAATATTTCCTATTAGCGGTTTCACCTAACAAATCCTGTTGTAATGCTCCCTGTTCATTCAATACAGGATGGGTAGGATAAGATGAAATAACTAAAACACAAGGGCCTTGATTGGGTTAAGATCAATGGCAGAAACCTATCTTTGCCAACAGCATCAGAAGGGTTTCAGCAAAATATATCCTATTAGTGGCTTCATCTAGCAAATTCTCTTCTAACGCTCCATGCTTCTTCATTTATTCTATCACTCAGACCTGCTCGTCACACAACCTTCACAGAAACAAGCTATTATATGCATCCAAGGTAATAAAATTATTCTTTGCTTTACACATAACATGGTTCTAGACTTAAAAAGGAGAAGACATCACAACAGAAACAAGTACCACTTTCCAGGTTAAGTTGGATTAGCTGTAGATGAATGAAGAAAAGACAGAACTGACATAGCTTATAGTCCTAATATCAATGATTACAATCAAAGTGAAAAAGGCAGCTGCAGCATACATATTGCAATTTACGTGATTAAACTGACATGACTCATCAAGCGACAAAGCTTCTATTAGAAACTGGTCACGGGACTACCATCTTATTTTGTTCGGATGTTGCCCTTTCGTCTTTCATTCACAGTAAAAGGAAATAGAGCAGCCTGCTATCCATCCGATTGTTCCAACCAAAATACAAGAGTCATTCCGGATTGTTCACAGACCCAATGTGCGGAGAATAGTGAATCACAGCGAAGAACTCAAACACCTTCACAATCATATACCCTAGTACTCATTCTCCAAATGCTGAAATTTTGCACTTATCCGAGAACACGTGTAAACAATAGTATGAGGAGCGCGTGTTCGCACATATATAAGCAACCAGACCCAACAAAGCAGGGCTTACAAGAGGACAACAAGAATGTGTCATGTCAAGAAGAAGTGTTAAAACAAATTGGGGCATAAGTTGACAGAAACTCACCTTGCCAATAGCACTTTTCGCACCCAAAGAAGCAACAGTATCCCTAACCTCTGTATCAAAGCAAAAGAAAGGGCTTCACTTCACAAAAGATCACAACCCCAATAAAACGAAAAGAAAGAAAACACATTGCATATTCCATCACAGAGACGAAACATCCCGCTCATCCGTCAGCTAAATTACCACAACGATCAACGTAATTCTCATGAATCCCCCCCCACCCTAAAAGAAGGAAAAAAATCATCAAATTCTCATCCAACCAAATGGAAGAACGGGCAGAACATTACTGGCATAGAACTGGAGCTTCTTCTCGAACTTGCGATCAGCTTTGGCCGCTAAATCCGACCTGCAATCGATGCTCAAACGCGAAGAAATCGCAACCATCAACACGCCAACGATGTCTCGGAATGCACTGGAGCATCGGAAAATCAGGAACTCACCGAGAGCCGGGCTTGCCCATGATTGCGAATCCCCTGAGCTTTTTTCCGAGCGCGACCAACGCTTGCCTTTTCACTTGGGACCCAAAATTGCAGAACACGGCGTTCAATTTGCATACCCAAGAACTGAACAGTAGGGATTTGGAGCTACTCTGAGGTGAATGTCATACCTTTGGGAAGAGAAGTCGCCGGCAAGGGTTTTGAGTTTCCAATCTGTCGCAGTGGTGCGAAGTTGCCAGCAAAAGGTTGAAGACGACCTAAGGACGGCGGAAGAGCGCAGCGGGACTACGCTTTGTTACGGAAGCTCTAATTTGTTCGGTGTTGCAGTAATATATTTCCCTTTTTTCATATATAATTTCCCTTCTAAAGAAAATCTTCAAATTAATACCACGAAAAATTTTAAATTAATATTACTAATTAATTTTTGGATCATCACGAGCTTCAAGTTCAAACTACAAATCTAATTTTTAAGTCATGAGAAAACTTCAAACCGATACACAAGTGACACATTTATCATATATTAGTATATTAATTTTCGTTAGATGTGTCAAATGGGTGGGTCGGGTCGGATTTGAGTCGGATCAAACACGGTCCGACCTATATTAACATATTCAACCAGTTTTGACATATTTTCATACAAGATAAATTTTATGACCTATAACCGATTCAATCCATACCCGACTCGACCTTATAATTTAAATACTTATATATTTAAACAAATGATTAAACATAAATTAAAAAATATAAAAATTATTTTGCCAACCACCCGCCGTTGCAGCACACCGCCACCTCCACCGCCTGCCCAACCGTCGCCCGCCGTGCATTCGCCGTTGTTGAGAGGACCTTGTGCTAAGGGAAGGGGAGGCCGTAGAGTCCCGTGCACGGTCGTGATAAGCTCGGTTGACCGCGCGATGGGCAAAGGGCTAGCGGCAGGCAAAGTGAGCGAGCGGTGGGGCGGCAGCCGCGGGCCGCGAGGGCTGGCGGCGGAGGCGAGCGACTACGGCGACGTGCAATGAGTGGCGGTTTACAAGTGAATAAAAATAGTCTTGCGAAACTATAGGTCACGGATCGAAAACGGGTTAAGTTAAAAGCCATATTTGAATAGGCTTTATAGGCCTAAACCATATTTGACATATTTTTTTAAAATTCGTTGAGCTCATATTTGACCCAAATGAATAAAAGTGAGTTAAAAAGCGAGTCAATAACTCATATTGACACATCTAGCTTCCGTTAAGTTTTACCGTGAAATTAATGAGCTGCATGGCACACGACAATAACAAAGATAAAAGTGTCCTCAAGCGAGTTTCGATGCCTGATCAAGAAGACGGAGACCGTGATGAAGGATTATGCTTGATGAAGAGGAAGACTATTAAGGATCAGAGTGCTTTAAGAGAGAGGGAGAGAGGGGGAGAGAGCATATGAGCCCAATTTGTTGTAAAATTAGGGCTAATGGAGAAAATAAATAGAGAGTTATAAATTTTCATGTGAACTAACGAAAGATGGATGCATGACGCGTGTATCGCTTTAAGGTTTTTAATGACCCCAAAATTAATTTTTTTTATAAATTTGTCATATATGTATCGGTCTGGAGTTTTTAGAGATCCAAAAAATTAATTTCCGATAAATTCATCACAAGTGTTCAAATTTGAAATTTTCCGATATGTTTTTTTCCTTGTCATATCTCTAATTCTCATCTCTCCGACTTTTGCTTCTGGCTCTTTGCGCAGAGGAGAGAGTCGAACTCCGCACCTATGATACTAAAGCACCCCACCTCCCAATCTCTTTGCCCCGTTGGATTAACTTAAAATCTTATGCTGCTCTGGAAAATGATTTTCAGCTTTCTTATAACAAAAATAAAAAGAGTTTTCTTATTTAACTTCTTTTGTCTTTGGAAATATGATAGAAAACTCATGAACCATCGGAAGCCGACTCAGTTTGGCTTTAAGATAATGAGACATAAACACGTGCATTGCGCGGAAATATCTGTATAACTGTATAATATGAAGAAATTGTCAACAAAATCCTAAATTTATAATAATTTTGTCAATCGATCTTAAACCTTTTTATTTTGGCCAACTTAATCCTAAACCTTTTGTATTTATGTCAATTTAGTCCATCCGATCAATTTTGGATAGAAATTGCTGACGTGGCGTTCGACGCTAAGGTGGCAATTTTTAATTATTTTTTTAAATTTTTTAATTTTTCTTTTGTTTTTTTGGTTTTTATTTTTTTCTTACTGTCTTCTTCATTCTCCAGCCGGTGACTCGCCCTGCATTGCAAAGCTCGCCCTTGCCGGTGGCTAGCGAGTCGCTAGACCTTGGCGGCGGCTAGAGGTTGAAGAAGATTGGGAAGAAAAAAACAAAATCAAAAAAGATAATATTAAAAATTTCCACGTCAGCTCCAACGGTTGCCACATCGCGGTTTTCAGCCAAAACTAGCCGAATGGACTGATTTTGCACGATCGCAAAAGGTTTAGACCTAAATTAACGCAATTGCAATTGATTTAAGACCTTTTTTTCGTAAATCTCCCCAATCTTGAGGATGGTCTCTAAAAGCATGGCACAATATTCTAATTTGAGTCTAAAATTGCATTAATTTAGTGGACGGACTTCATGCTTTAATTGAAGAGCGTTAAGATCATTATTTGGAGGATGATGTTCACTTTGCTTTCTTTTGTACCATCACGAGTCCGTCTTCCGTCCGCAACCGACCATTATTCCCTCGTTTGGCAGGACAATCACTCGGCCCAATTGGCAATGGCCGGCTTTAAATTGGAACCTCCCACTTTAGCAAACTATGTCTCTATTTAAATGGAAAAATTACTAAATCTCTATTATTTGGGGCTTCCAATTTAAATGGCAATTCAACCCGATTAGTCTATGTTAGTAGAATCCCAGATGCACATGTTCAAGCAACAAACTAGTTTTTTAGCGAGTCGATCGGTTGATCATGAATTTTTATGTCTAGAAAGAACTGGACCGATGTAAAATAGAAGCACAACTATATGACCCGATAGTGGTGGAAGTGCTAGGATTGAAATGCACCTTAGTTGCATTTAGGCAGACACGTGAATTGTCGGAGAGTGCACGAGTTGCCATGGATTAGCGGCCTCAACTTGATGAATCGAATCAAGTTCGCTGTAGATTGTGGACATACATTATAGAGTAGACATACATTAATGATTACCGCATCCAAATATACAGCTTGACATACCCACTCTAGATATTGGTTAAGTATACCTTATTGTCCTAGGTTTTCACTCGGTTAGCCATTCATATGATTCACCAAGCGGCTAAAACTAAGGACTAACCCAACAAAGATGCAGCTAAACCTAAGATTGCCACATCTTTGGTGTAAAATATTATCTTTTTGCCTAGTACTTAGCATGAAAATATTTCATCGAGGAGGTAAATAGGGTTTGGAAAGATTTGAACTCGAACATTTTGCTACGATATCGTATAAGATTTTATGGGACTATTGCCAACCTGTTTTTAAAAGTTTAAATCATCGATGAAGGTGTGGGTTAACATTTTGAACATTATATCATTTGGAGGGAGAAAAAAACAAAAAGATCAAAAGGGATATGGTTAGGGCCTATTAAAAAAATCTAAGATTAATGGAAATGACAACTCTTTTGATTTTTGTTATGCCAAGGAAAAGGTACATGTCAAAACGCGGAATCGAAAATAATCTAACCGGTATAAGAATTGAATATAGGAAGCTACATTCCAATTTTCGACATGATTAATCTCTCTAACTCAAACTGCAATCGACCAAAAAAAAAAAAACTCAAGCTACACAGTTTATGTGCAATCGTAGAATAATTAATGAAATCGGACCTGACATGATTATTAATCTATAAAATTGGACCCATTAATTTATGGAGGACATAGTTTAAAAAAAAAAAAACACGTGGACAATGCGGCGCTGACTGATGATAAAATTGTTACAAAATTTGGGGCTGTTGTATTTGGTACATAAATAATTGTAGAATGTTAGTCTTATCAAAAGCATCTTTTGGCAGCTAATGATACTGGGGTTCGATTTGAACATTTGAAATCCTACTGATTCGTATGATTATGTTATAATCGCCTTCTAATCAGGCCTTGTCTTGACAAGTTGAGATGAGTTTGGTGGAGGATATCTTTATTAATCCCCCGACATCATCACTGACAAATGCCAACAAAAAATCATTAAATGACATCGGAAAATGACGAGATGCTAATTTTAAATTTTTTTTCATTTTTTTTGGGGGGTTATAAGCCTCAAAGTGATTTTTGTCTCCATAGCTGATTTTGCCGGCTTGCTGCATAAGAGGTGGGATATACAATAGGCTACTGTCTAAATTGAGGGGATCGCTTTTGAGATGAGAGTTGTGTTTGGTAGGGATTGACCATGTGATTAGTGTTCGATGCCCATGTTAAGAGATTCTATATCGTTATTGAATGTCTCTCTGTTATAATAATTTTAGAGGTCATGTTTACCTTCTTGTGAGACCAGTGGGCAGTTTGCATGCAGTCAAGCGATGAGTCTAGTTAAATGTTCGAATCATCAGATTATAATCAAATCCCTTATATACCGAATTTGACCGAATTTGGCCGATATGACTATTGGTCGATGCCAAATAATGCAAAATCTGCCTGTACTCGCATGGACGTGCGTGAAAAAGTAAAACCAATATAGACAACGTTAGAGCATGACATGGATGAAATTTAGTCAATATAAATGACATGAAGAATTTCATCCGTGTCACGCTACGACGTTAGCTAATGGCCATGTCAGCTAGATTTAGTCGTAGTTGATATTGAAGGGGCTTAATTGGAAGATTTATGAAAATAGTCGGACTTGATCAAACAAATTAAACGTAGATGGATTCGATTAGAAAAAAAAGTGGAAGTATACAAACGACAAGCACAAATTTTTCCTATAGAAAAATAATTGCCTATTTTGAAATTTGGACAAAGGATTGTCTTGAAGTTTCTACTTTCTAGTCATAGCAATGAAGCTTTTAATGTAAATTAGTGTGGAATTTAGGCTCAATTTCTCTCCCGGAGAATGAATGATTTAGAAAATATATTCTTAAAAATATTCACTTATGTTGCTTGAAATAATTAGCCAATAAAAAAAAGTTCCGTATTGACAATAAATTAAGTCTGAATATTTTCATGAAAGATGAAAATATTTTCAATCTTTTATTTTTATAAGCAATATAATCAATTAATTTTTTAAAAAATATTTTTTTAAATCGTTAATTTTCTAAGAAACAAGTATGAAAATTAATTTTATAATAATAAGCTTTTGAAACAATTAGTCAATGAAAAATATTTTCATTATTGACTTTAATTTATGTCTAAACAATTTCGTAGATGATGAAAATATTTTTCGTTTGTTCATTTTTTAAGCTATGCAAAAAATTATCTTTGAGAAAATATTTTTTAAATCATTCATTTTTTGCAAAACAAACGCATTATTATATTCATCTTTCTCAAATTATAATAACTTCGTTGAAATAAGAACGTTACAAATGCAATAACTTTTAGGGTTAATACCACGAAAAACCCTAAACTCGTACTCTTATGACAAATTTACCCCAAATTATTTTTTTGACCACAAAAAATCTCAAACTGGTATACTTGTGACAAATTTACCCCAAACCGGTATACTTATGACAAATTTACTCTCCGTTAATTTTAGTTAAATATAATCGTCAAATTACCGAGTTGGAGACACGTGGTAGTTGATGGGTGTACCAATTTAGGGTTTTTACCCTCCGTTTGTCACAGGGTGTATCAATTTGGGATTTTTCGTGGTATTAACTTAATTTTACTGAAGCTAAATTTGTCACGATGTATCGGTTTGGGGTTTTTGTGGTTAAAAAAATTAGTTTATAGTAAATTTATCACAAATATAATAGTTTAGGATTTTTGGTGGTAACAAAAAATAATTTGGGGTCAATTTATTACACGTGTACTGGTTTGAGATTTTTCATAGTCAAAAAAATAATTTTGGGTAAATTTGTCACGGGCGTACTAATTTAGGATTTTTCATGGCATTAACCCTAACTTTTATATGGTGCTCCCGTACATGGCATAACTTTTTGAAGAAATTGTTCACTTAAGTGTCATTGGTGATTTCTCTCACTGGAAAATCCGACACGGCATAAATTCATTATATGACACTCGACGTGGCTCGCGATAAGATGAAATCGGCAAGATATCTATTTGAAGAACACCGATTCAATTTTATAAAAAACAAAAAATTGGGGCAAAATCCTGTCCAAATTGACAAAGTAGATGAAGAACCCTGACTCTGCTTCCAACCTGAAATTGAGAATCCTAGAGCAATCGGTGAAAAGCCCCATCACCCTTTATTTATTTCGTCCACCAATGGATTTTAGGCTCTCAAAGGAAGCGCAAGGACAGAGAAGAGGGAGCGACACCAGACGGCGGAGGACGAGCTTCAGTATCTTCTAAAAAGCCAAGTTGGATTCAAAAATACAATTTAGAAAGCCACGTGGGACGAATTGTCGGAGTAAGCACTCGAGCGAGCAATTTTACATCAGTGTAACATTCAAGTGAACAAATTAAAAATAATAATATTCAAATGAGCATCATAATTACATTTTCAGGGTTGTTGTCGCCTGAGTTCATTTGTCAATGTATATTTCTCATATCCAACTACTTTTTAAATAGATTAAGTTGCAAAGTCAACAGGAGTGGGGTCTCAATTTTTGTGTTCCAAAGGAATAGTCCGATGCTTTGGGTCCATTATTCCATAGGGCCAGCTGCCCTAACAGTGTGACTTACAGCTGGTATGATTGGTAAAGCAAATAAAAGATTGAAGGAAAAAGAAAAAGAGTTACCCCACCACTTAAGTCCAGCATTTATTTATTTATTGGGTTTTTTTAAAGAGAACATAAAAGAAAATTCTAACAGAATCCAATGATCTTTAAATTTCGAACTTTTTTCAGGAAAGATTAAAGGGATAATAATATAAATGATCATTGAACTTTGATCGAATGTATAATGTAATTCTTGAAATTTCAATTTGAGCTACATAGTTCCTAAACTTTAGCCCAATGTGCAAATTTTTAATGTGATCAATATGATCTCTAAACTTTTGGAACATGTTCAACTTAATCCATGAACTATAAGAAGATGTTCAATATAGTACTTCAATTAATTCAAGTTCAGGGACAAAATTGAACATTTTCTTATAATTTAGAGATTAAGTTAAATATGTTCCAGAAATTAGGACCACATTTAACAAGTTGAAAATTCATGGATCGCATTGCATATTTAACTAAAGTTTGAGAGTCATATTAGTCAAATTAAAAGTTCATAGACCATATTTGACATTTGACCAAAGTTTAGGAACAATTTGTGTCATTTTTCCAAAATTAAACTATTAAAGAGGCATAGAGGAACATCTCCGGAGGAAGAAATTTTTAGGAAATCTGTATTATTGTATTCTAAATCTAAAATAATATATCAAGTAAGAATTGTATAATATCCAACATTGCTTGTCCACGGGATTTAATGCTCTCTACATATTTGCGGAATCACTACACCAATAAATTTAAGCATTTTGTGTTGCACTTTTTGTCATAGTATCGAAGTTATGTTGCATGCTATAGGGAGTGTTGAGATATCCCACATCACTTGTTTATGGGATTTATCTATTTTTTTATGCAGTTTAATTTTTCGGGGTGAGATATCTAACAAAATTCAAGATTAATATTTCGAGAAAGAATTGGCTAAAGGTTTGTTCGTTTGAAGCAAAGTCGTTTCGGAGAAAATCTGTACCGATTTTATGGTGTTTGAATAACAAAAAACTAATCGATTTACGAAAAATATTTTCCGTGTATTGAAAACCACAAACTTAGGGTCCGTTTGTTCGAAAGACAATTGTTTATTCCAAATTGTTTTCGAATTTTCCGGCATTTTGATAACGGAGAACTTATCGATCTATGGAAAATGTTCACCATGGACCGAGAACAACAAGTTTAGACCGGAGGAAAACTTCTTCTTCTATCAAGAAGAAAATCAATTTTCTTAAACCATTAAATAAATGAAAATTAACAAAATTTTTTGAATTTTCGTAATAATAATTTTTTATTTATCGTGAAATTTTTAATGAAGTAAACACACCCTGATATCTTGTTTTGAAAAATGATTCTTTTCCTGATAAGCTATCATGTGGATACAGTGATTAAGTCTGATTGATGATGTCCTTCCTCACCAGCATTCCACAAAACTTCATGAATTTCCTTATAAGATTAAGGGCACTCATGTAGATTTTATAGTAGGTAACTCTTCAAAAACCATGCTCATCTTTTCCACCAAAGACACTTGCATTCTCTAGCCCTTTAAACTGCATCTTGAACTTCCTTAATAAGACTCAAAATTCTATCCGACCGAAATCACCAACTTCATCCCGATCCTTACGTCTCTTTGAACCGTCCCTGTTGCGACGGGTCAAATGCGGCGTCGTGTGATTTTGTCTCGGAGAAAGAGAGATACGGGTTCACGAGCGTCAGGGATTCGAGTTCTCGGGAGCTAATGTTCGAGACCGGAGATTCGATTCATGTCATTCTTGTATATGGGGTTTCGTTTTGTCCTTGTGAAGTAACAGTGAGGATAGATGGATCGGCACAACATAGGATGCCCAAGAATTTCTGAAATGTAAGTACTGGACGGTCGGTGGGGACATAAACACAGAGGAGTAGTCTCACGGCGGAGTTCTCCCACCCATGGTATAGTTCACAACCATGTTGCTTTGATGCATCACAATCGGAAGTCGAGCAACCCAAATTAAGATTGTGCAACCACTGCCCGTGCCGGCGCTGCCAAGGATGGCACCATGGTTGCTGTTGCCGACCTAGGGCTGTTTGATTCAACCCAACCTATTATGCGAGCAGCCAAATGCCCTAAAATATTGAATTCACGAATCGATTTCTCATCACGAGTGCGGGCCACATTGATCGGACCGAAGAGATTTCGGCTTTCCATTCACTATAATTTTTTTCTTTGCACGTAATAAAAGGAAAAGTTGCACATTCATCATTCTTAAGTTTATTAAGCCAAAATGAAAATCGCACCACCGACACCAAGCGTCACTAAATGCCATAAGCTTCTCGGTGACATTGCTAGTCATAACTCTCCTTTCGGAAGAAAATGATTCTTCTTGTATGGCCAAAATTTACACCGGGCCGGAGCGGGACCCGCCCAGCCCCGCCCCGCCCCGCAACTTTTGTGAAATTATGATTAGGCCCAATTATTTCAAAAACTTTTACATATCCCCCCGTAAGCCTTGTTCGCACCAAAATTTAAGGAAGTAATATTAGGAATGTTCAGCAAAAAAAGTCTTCCGAATTAAGACTATGTTCTAAAACAATCCGGATTTAATTTGTCAAATATGATTAATGATGAGTAATTAGTTCGAAAATTGGGAAAGAACGCTTCTAGATGGAAAGATTGGATTTTGCTATTCGGTCTATCCCTAATTTTTGTGACATTAACATATCGATTGGCAACTCTAAAAAGTCAAGGACTAGGGACGTAGGTGAAAAAAATTCAAGACCTATTGTCCTATTTAGGAAATTATTAAGAGAGTCATTATTAAGAAAGTTAAATGTCCTTTGCTATTTATTTTACGAAATACGCCTTCGTTCTAGATTGAGGGAAAAAAGAACAAATTCTTCGAACATCATACAAGTTAACAACCGAAAACAATGAACTAAAATTGTCTTAACAACGTTCTCTATTACGCATTCGCTAAAAGAATTTAATTAATCAATGAACACCGGGATTCTCCGGTTTCGGTCCCAGGACCATCCAAAGTAGTTCTAGGGTGGGATTGGACCGGACCGAAACCCATCACCCCTACCGCAAAAGCTCGAGTTCTGGATTCAGCTCGGCCCCATCTACTCGTGTCATCCGAACGCCGAGCCTGCATGACATTTCCGCGCCGATTAGGTAGCGATCCCCATCAAGCCTAGCATAATAGCATACGATTTTTCCCTCTTTTATTTCTATTGATTTTTTAATTAGTATAGTAATTAATCTTGTTATTAAGTCTAAGCAAAGCGCGAAGATGAAGTAAACTAATTGTGTCGGCATTAATTTTATTTAACACATTAATAAAATCTCCACCCTCACTGATTTTGGAAGCCTCATTATAAGCCGTTCATTAAATTTTCATTTTAAAATGGACTTTAGTTAAAGGCTGATAGGACGCATGAGAACCGACCCGGAGCCTACGAGGTGCGCGTACCATTAGAGTGTGGGCTTGAATAGATCCTCATGTCAATGATTGGGGTACATTTATTACGTCACCAATAAATCAAGTCTAATTGATGATCTTATTAAATTATGCTTCCATTATTATTATGAAAGACAAGTGTCAACCATATTGACTCTTCAATGAAATTCTACCGCATGTCTAGAGTTAGATCAATGGCTGAATTTAGTTGGATCTGACCTAGTTTTGACCCTAACAATCCTTGTTCAAAAAAACGTTGCTAAAAGGTATAGATCAATTGAGATCGAGAGGTAAAATTATTTCCCGGATGTGTGACCATATCTCCATCACCTAATCAGCCGGCTGCTATCGACTCGTTGATCAAGTCTACTCAAAGTGTGATTCTTAGCAATTTTTCCTGATCGAGAACCCGTCGAATTTGTGTAATACTCAATGCTTAACTGTATAAACACATATGTGCGAAGTTATCGGTTGAACTCGTTTTATCATATCAAATCAATTGTTACTGAAGACCCCGAGGAGTAAAAAAAAAGAAACATAAGATCCCATGCAATTCTTGAATCACAATCAAATTCAAGTAGCAATAGAAGAATTTGAGAAAATTTTATATAATTCGATATGTTATAATGAATATTACACCAAGATATTTATAAGCTTTATCAGACCACTACAATATATAATGATACGCATAATTAAAGGGAGATATACGCGTAATATATAAAATCAATAAAATTATCAAATATCTCTAACTTAGAAAATTATCCTAAATAAATTCTAATTATATCTAATAAAGTTTATTTTTGTTCAAGCATATGTTCCACGGCCCCAAAGCCAATGTGCATTCCAACCATTGACAATTGAGGGCAACCCCCACCCCACCACCTCCACCACCACCTCCGTCAATCGCTCGCAAATTCCACCTAGGCAAACCAAAAACCATGGCCAACCTCCTCTCCTCTCTCCCCCTCTTCTTCATCGTCGCCGCCGTGGTTCACCACCAACAAGCCCACTCGTTCACCTACCCCTCCGACGTCGCTGCCCTCAAGGCCTTCAAGTCCGCCGTCGTCCCCTCCTCCATCGCCCCCTGGTCCTGCCTCGCCTCCTGGAACTTCTCCTCCTCCGACCCCTGCTCCCTCCCCCGCCGCTCCTACTTCACCTGCGGCCTCTCCTGCTCCCCTTCCTCCTCCTCCGGCGGCCCGGCCCGGATCACCCTGATCACCCTCGACCCCGCCGGCTACTCCGGCACGCTCTCCCCGCTCGTGTCCCGCCTCTCCCGCCTCGCCGTCCTCGACCTCTCCGACAACTCCTTCCGCGGCCCCATCCCCTCCCTCTCCTCCCTCTCCGCGCTCACCACCCTCTCCCTCCGCGCCAACTCCTTCTCCGGCTCCGTCCCCGCCTTAACCGGCCTCAAGACCCTCGAGTCCCTCGACCTCTCGTATAACTCCCTCTCCGGGTCGCTGCCCAGTTCGCTCAGCTCGCTCTCGAGCCTGACCCGGCTCGACCTCAGCTTCAACCGCCTGACCGGGTCCATCCCGAGGCTCCCGCGGAACCTGCTCGAGCTCGCCCTGAGGGGGAACTCGCTCTCCGGGCCCCTCTCGAAGGACTCGTTCGCCGAGTCGGCTCAGCTGGAGGTCGTCGAACTCGGCCACAATTCGCTCGCCGGAGCCCTCGAGCCCTGGCTCTTCCTGCTCCCCTCCATCCAGCAGATCGATCTGGCCAACAACAGCTTCGCCCGCGTCGACGTCACGACCCGGCCCGCGGGCGGAGGCGGCAGCCTGGTCGCCGTCGATCTGGGGTTCAACCGGATCGAGGGATTCGTCCCCGGGAACTTCGCGAACTACCCGCAGCTGTCCTCGCTGTCGCTGCGGTACAACAGGCTGAGGGGGGACATCCCGGCGGAGTTCGGGCGGAAGACGACGCTGAGGAGGCTGTTCCTGGACGGGAACTACCTGACGGGGAAGCCGCCGGAGGGGCTGTTCTCAGGGGAGGCGACGGTGGCGTTCGGGAGCCTGGGGGACAACTGCCTGAGGGAGTGTCCGGCGAGGTCGCAGCTGTGCGTGCCGTCGCAGAAGCCGGACGCGGTGTGCAAGCAGGCATATGGTGGAAGACCGAGGTCGTAGTTTCGTGTCAGGTTTCAGTCAGATTTTCAACATTATCTTTTTTTTTTTTGGCCATTCTTGTCTTTTTCCTCTTTTTTTTTAAATAATTATCAGAGACGTGTAGGAAAAAAAAAAAAGAGTATGAATAAGAGCGTGGAGAGGATAAAGAAGTAAGGATATAAAGGGAGTACGTCCACGTGTGTTTGTATAGCTGAAGATTGTGACTTTTCCTCGTAGGGAATAAAGTATATCAGTTAAGGAAAGTATAAACTTACTCATTTCTTTCTCCCTCTTTTTTTTTTTTTGTGTTTGTGTTTGTGTGTTTTGTTCTTTAGATAATTCGAAATCGTTTAAATAATTTGTTATGTATCATAACTTATGATGATCTCTATTTCATATTTACCGCGCTCATCATTTCTTGTTGTCCAACTGAATTTAGATAGCATGCATGGAGGTGAGCATGATTTCGAGTTGAATCGAAAATCGTTGCAAAAATTGGAGAACGATTTTGATGGGCAGGTTTCGGGTGGTGGGACTTGGAACCCGTAACAAATTTTTGTATCTCTCTTGTTCTATGCCTTCACGTGACCTGCAAGATTCTATGGAGTTCGATGATGAACACGTGATCCGGAACCACTAATCCGAGCTCCATTTCTTGCGATATTCATGACTGAGGCTTTTATTTCGTTAATGTTTTCATATTCTTCACGTGTCCCGAATATGAATTGTGGCCATGGATTGTAGCGAAGAAATGGTAATCGTTAGATATTATGATTTACCTGCAATCATTTAACTAAAAATGCATGTGAAAAATCCGTTCAAGGTTTCTAGATGCGCATGGTAGGTTTGAGATTTCAAAAATTGAAAAATCGGTTCCTATAGGTAGTTTCAGATTTCTTCCATATGGACCGATCTTAGAACCCCTCAACCCTAGCATGCCTTAAATTTCATTTTCTAGAGTTACTATCTCGCCAGCCATACGATTTTTGGGCAAACTCAAGGGTCGATTAGTATTTAAAGATGCCATCAAGTGCATATTTGGTTTTTTTGTTAAAATGAAAGAAATATAATACTCTTGTTTTGTAAACAAAAGAATAATCTTGCTTAAATACATCGTAAGGGAGATCTAAAAGTTTTCGAAGATGGACTTATACTCTTCGCTTCTAATCTCATATTCATTTAGAGAAAATGACATTACTAGTGCCGTACAATTTTCGCACGGCATCCACTTGCGTGCTATAACGTTTTTAACCGATCACTTGAGTGCATAACCAACAAAAAAAAACCCCAAAAATCGACAATCTAGCGTGATGATTCGCTCGTAGTGAACGTTTTTTTAAAAGTCCAAGTACTCAAGTGGTCGCTCGAAAAATTATGGCGCTCGAGTAAATGTTTTTCATAAAATTTACGACGCATTGAAAAGATATAACGCTCAAATAAATGCGATACGAAAGTCATGAAATTTGAGGCATCCGTCGATTTTCTAATTTACTTTCTCGTTTTATTAGACTGCATTTTTTTTTATTTTCTATTTTTGGCGTCACTTCCAAACATTTAGGGAGGAGGGCTTGAGTGACGTGGAAGTGATGTCACAAATAAGAATACTGTTTTTTTGTTTTTTTTATCTGAAACATAAATAGAAAGTTAATTTTTGGAAAACTTTCGGTGTGGACGGATTTGCGGCATATTTGTGGCGGATTTCGCACGCTCATCTGACGCTGCTTGACATCATCAGGAATGCGCGGGAGGAATCCTTCTAATTTCTGGATAAAACGACAGCGGGAAAAAGTTCTTCTCATTTAAAATAAAACAAGTCAGAAAGCTCTTATGACCAACCCCAAAAAGATATTTTAATTTAAAATAAGAAAAAAAATTGCTCGAACGACAATCCCGCCAAAATCCTAACGGTTAGAAAACCTTTCGACATAGAGATTTATGGTAGTCGTTAGAATTCGACACACAATCAAGTCGAAATAAAAAGTTAAGCGAGAAAGAGAAATCAAAATGCGAGATTTTATCCCGGTTCACCCTTAAATGAGGAGCTACGTCCAAACAGATGATTCTACTATGATTAGACATCACACTTCTCATAACATCATTTAAGTACAACCGAAAGAAAGTGTGTGTATATATATACATACACACACACATAGCAACTATTTTATGAGCTTAAGTCCAAACTATTAATGAAAAATTACGGGCTTAAATCGTAAAAACCTTTTGGCGTCTAGGGGGCGCCGCTCCCTCGAGATCCTGCGGGGCGATTCCCTCGGAACCTTGCTAGCTCGGCTGGAGCGGGACTCATGTGTTTTCTTGTCACATGAGAGTATGAATCACACTCTAGCAATAATTAAGAGTCATCGATTTTTTTATGCAATTCAATCTCACTCCAAAATCGAGAACCGACCAATAGGATTGATTCTTAGTTTCGGAAGCGGAGATCGAACTAGAGGTGCTTGGATCGGATCGACCGAACCTATCCGGCCGATTCTAGAACGGTCTAGTGCAATCAACCTCATGTGTTTGAAGCACATATTCACACATTTTAAGTTGTAAATACACCCCTAATAATAAAAAATTTAAATGATTTCTTTAAAAAAATTCTAAGAAGTAAATTTAAATTTTTTAAAGAAAGTTAATCCAATTCGAGTGAACGGATCCATCTACAAAACTGAAAACCGGAATGAAAATTGCCGGTTTCAATTATATGAAACCGGGGATTGGACCGGCGTCCCCATGAACTGGTCTGAACCAGCAAATAGTTCTTGATCTAATCAATTCTTTTTGCTCACCTCTAATAGTAATTAGGTATCACGGCAAAGAGTGGCTCGGACATCCGCTCGGCCGAGCTCGTGCCGTCGGAACACGTTTACATCACATCAATCTTGCGAAAATCCAAGTTTGTGTAGAATAAGAATAAAGAAAAGATGACTCGAAACCTACAAAAGTCATAGGTTTAACTTTATCTCATGCACGATAATGACACTGTCCATCTTGTCATATCCTTTCCATAGTGGTCGGCACCCAATTTCTTCCCCACCTTCTTGGACCAATAAGCATATATAGGGTACATGACATAAATAGCAATTAATCTTTAATCCAACATACAATATAATTTATAAAATTTAAATTATTTAATATAAATTTTGAATTTTTGACACATGTTCGGTTTAGTTCTTGAATTTATGAAATATAGGTATGCAAAATATATGGACGACATTGAACAAATAAAAAATTCAATGCGATATTACACTTCGATTAAAGTTCAAAGAACACATTGCATATTTTTCCGCATGAATATCGGTACTTTGCACATTATCTTTTAATTATATTTTAAAAGATTTAAATATTTTCAACCTTTTTCGAATTTTTGAAAAGGATATGCAAATTATGTTTTTTCTGAAAGCCTGATTAATAAGCTTTCCTAGAGCATTGATTAAATCAAATAAAAGTGGAAATAACAATTTTCAAGATAATTTTGAAGAAAACGAAAAAAATATATACATTTTCATAAGATCAATAACTTCAAATCGCACATAGTAATATTTTAAAAAATAGCCGTTATAAGACTTAACAAGTGTCTAATGGCACTCTTTGGAGATTTGAAGCCCTCAGCTCGGCGATCACAGGAAAAGGAAGTCAGCACTCTTCTCGAAAGGGAAACCAAATTTATTCAAGCAATTGAAACTGAACAGGTGACACATCTCTACAAAGGTAGAGGGATGAAAGGGCGTCAAATAATGTGTTACAATGAAATAATGTGTTGTATGCAGCATTTACACAATCAGGAAAACGAACTCCCGAATCGCGGCGATCTCGCCGATCTTCTTCAGCGTTTCCTTGGTGGGTTGATCATCCAGCTTGATAGAGATCATGCTTTCCGAGTCCACGGCGGTCCTTGTAGCTTTCATGAAGCCGATGTTCACGTTCGCCTCTCCGAGGATGCTTCCGATCTTTCCTATCGAGCCCGGCTGATCGATCGCCCTGCAGAGTAGTATGCACCCTTCCAACCGAACGTCTACCTCGAAGTTCCCGATCTTCGTCAAGAAGGGGAGCCCGTCTTTTACCTGCCCCTCGACTTCGATCTCCCCGGACGTTGACACGGCGCTGTCGAATCTCGACTCCACGTTTGCAATCTGAACCTGGATGAACTCGAGAGGGTACTCTGGCGAACCGGTCAAAGGGACTCGCTCTTCGGTAATTCTGAGCCCTCTTTGCTTAGCTACTGAATCTCCATTCACCCAGTTGACGATGACGCTGGAAATGGGTTCGATGAGGCCCTTGATAATCCCAGCTCGGAGAAGTTTCGTATCAAGTTGATCTGGTTCTCTAGCAGAAGCGTACGTGACTTTTACTGTTTTGAAACCACCTCTTCCTGCTATCAGTTTAACAGCAAATCTTCCTAGATTAATTGCAAGGTCCAGAAATGGTCTCAACTCTGCAAGAACCTGATAGAACAAAGGAAGCACTGAAATGTGCAGGACATATTTCTTATGAAATGTAAAAAACCAGGCAAACTATCATCAGATGTAACAACATATTAATGGAATATCAAGGTTTTCTTAGCCCAAAAAGGGAGTTCATTAGACCTTAGATAACATTGTAACAGATAAGAATCCAGATAAAATCGAAGGATCAGTGCATGACTAAATTATTTGTTCTACTTTATTAGTCCATGTAATTGTCAATTAATAGCTAAAAGATGATAAGAGTTCTACTAGGAGAATAAGGGCAATGGCTTCTGAATGTAAATTCATCAACAATCCAACAACATATATGCAGTATGCTGCTCGGAAGGAGCACTCTCATGTTGCATTTAAGGTGGTCTAGCTCATGAGGAGACAAGATGCTACACAATATAAAGATGCCAGGTGATACCTCAGCCTCAACCATCGGTTCATTGACTACAGTTGAAGGAAGATCTCCTTCTAAAGCTTTAATGACCGCTTCTGCAATTTCGATAGCCAATTCTCCCTGCATATTGCTTTGGCTGTCATCTGATGGCACGAAAAGAGGAAAGTCCAAGCATTCATAAAGTCAGGCCATTCAACCAACCTGAGCTTCAAAAGTACTGTCCCCAAGATGTGGGGTGACGATAACTTTCTCATGTTGGACCAGCTTGTTGTCTTTTGTTGGCGGCTCCTCTATCAAAACATCTACTGCTGCCTACTAGAGAAATCACTTCAATGTTCCATAGGACATAATTAGCAGTCCCCAAAGGACGAAAGTGAGACAGAAAGAAGTACCCGAGACACAGTTCCTGAATCAAGTGCCCTGACTAGAGCGTCCTCATCAATCAATCCTCCATGAGCAACGTTCAGAATTTGAACGCCTTTCTTCATCTTTGCAATGGTCTCATCATTAAGCATCTTCTGTGTGGCAGGAGTAAGATGCATATGTAAGGAGATGAAATCTGCATTCCCTATGGCATTGTCGAATGTCACCAACTCTACCCCAATTGCACGGGCTAGATGACCAGAGGCGTATGGATCATACGCAATCACATGCATTCCAAGACCTTTGGCACGTCGGGCAACATCAAACCCAACCTCTCCAAAACCCATAACAGCAAGGGTTTTCCCTGAAAGAGACATGCCCACATACTCTTTCCGTTGCCAATCACCTGCATTAGCCGGTGCATGTAAAGTCACTTCAAGTTTCTGGCCATATTGTCACGGTCATGTTCTTTCACTCTCTTTTTAGCTAAAACAGCTGAGTGTTTAACTATCCAGCTTGAGAATATGTAGCACGTACACAAAAATAGAAAATCTGTTATTGTCAAGTGTTCCAATAAAAAATACACGCCAGATTGATCAAAATTCCGGCTACAGAAAACTGTCATCAATCCAGTAGCTCCTCTACAAAATTCTAAGATCTGGAAGGTAACCCCTCAGAAAGCCAATGCTACTATTAAAGAGGAAATATGTTGGCAAACATAGCCCCTGCATAAATATACTGAGATTCACAAACTCAACCTCTTCCTTCAGCATCCTGATACTTTTCAGATTGATTCCGCTTCAGAATCATCATTCGGACCAGAATATTAAACTCCTCTCCCTTTATTCTTCAAACAGTAATGCGTGAAAATAATCCATCTAGAGCCTGTGTCCTTCAAACAATAAATTTTCTCGAAAAAAGGCTCCTAGAGAAGGCATCCAATCATCGCTGTCCTACCCGTTTAGATCACGAAATCATAGTTGCACGAGTATAGCCAAACTTTTTACCCGCAGATTCCAGGTCCCATGTTCTTGTCTCCGGTTGTTCCCCATGAAACCGAACGATGATCCAATGGAATCGTTTGATAGCTTGGGATGACGGAATATATTCCAAGAACTTTGGGGATAAAAGTATCTCATGCCATGAAAGTTTTCACAAGTAAATATTCATTAAGTAGACGCAGAAAGACAATTCCGAACGACCCTCTAGATTGTTTCCTCTATATATGTACTGCACATACTAAACAATGCCAAAACAGGACAAACAGCCAGAGCTAAAAGTGCTGAAAAAGGAACGAAATTCTTAAAACAAACACTTACCCGACTTCACCGAAGCTGCAGCTTGTGCAACGTTTCGGGCCATGGCCGTCAGGAGCGCAATCGCGTGCTCCGCCACTGCCGAGGCGCTTGCACTTGGGGCATTCACCACCAAGCACCGATTCTCGTTCGCCGCCGCCAAGTTCACATTGTCGATCCCACCCCCGGCGATCCCGACCACCTTCAGCCTCCCTCTGGAGCAGTCGAACAAGTCCCTGCTCACCTTCATCTCGCTCCCGACGATGATGGCGTCGCACCCGTCGATCCTCGCGCACAGCTCCTCCGGCGCGAGGTCAACTGCGTAGTCAACCTCCGCGAAATCCCTGAGGATCCCCAGCCCCGCTTCTCCGACCTCGTCCGCCACCAGGACGGTGAACCGGTCGTCATTGGAGGACGCGCGCAGGGGCGCCGGCGGGTGGCGGGGGCCGCGGCGGAGGGAGGCAGAGGCGGCGAGGTTCGGCGAGAGAGCGCCCTTGGAGGAGGCGAAATTGCCGGTCGCCAAGGGTTTTCCGAGGTTGATGGTGCTCGCCATTTCGTCGTGATGTTGGATTCAATCGGCGGAGGGGAGGGAACTTATATAGCATGAGGTGGTGGTGGCGTGGCGTTTCGTGGCTTAACTGTGGCTTTTCATGGAAAAGAGAGGGAACAGGAAGGGAGGTTTCCGAGAACAAATGGGAATAAATTCATGGGAACTTGGTCAACAACGCCGAGGGGTTAACCAACTTCAGAAGCATAAGAAAGTCGTCGCTTCCTTGGCCGTCGGCGGCTGTCGACCTCCGTCACGGTCGACGACGGAGGTGGCGAGAAAATATTGCGTACAGGCCGGGTGCCACCGCATTTTTACAGAAGTCCATTCATCATACGACACGTGTCCATCGGGCCCACTTGTCAGAATTTTTCTCTCTCCTTCGTTGCCTCTCTCTCTCTCTCTCTCCTGTTTTCTTCTCTTCTTTCTGCCGGCCATGGACGACCCTCTCGCCGCCGTGGCCACGGACCTCAAGCTCCACAGCCATGGCGGCCGCGAGCACCATGGGCTCGAGCTTCGCGCCCGAGACAGAGAAGACTTCGGTGGCCATGGCGGCCGTGAGTCGTGGGCTCGAGCTTCGCGCCCAAGACAGAGAAGACCTTGGTGGCCATGGCGGCCGCGAGTCGTGGGCTCGAGCTCCGCGGCCGGGACAGAGAAGACATCGGTCATGGATGAGAGTCTCGCCGTCGACGTAGAATAGGGACTTGTCGTGGGGGCGAGGGTTGATGTTGCTTCTTGGCGCTGCTCATCAGACGGATCTTCGGGGGAGGAGAGAGAGAGAGCAGAGGGGAGAGAGATGAACAGAGAGAGAAGAGTTGGACCCCATCAGACAAATCGGCGTCACCAACGTCTTCTTCGTCGCTGGCCGCAAAGCTCGCAGCCGCCATGGCTGTGGAGCTCGAGGTCCGTGGCCATGGCGGCCGCGAGCCGCGGGCTCGTTAGCCATGGCGGTCGCGAGCCTTAGCCTCGAGTTTTGCGGTCGGGAAACGGAGAAGACGGCCTGCGGCCGCCATGGCCATGGAGCTGGAGTCCTCCTTCTTCTTCCTCAGAGCTTCGGCGGGGGGAAGAGAGAAGACGAGAGAGAGAGCGCAGAGCTAGCAGGCAGAGCTAGCAGAGAGAAGAGGTAAATGAAATTTATAAGTCTAAACTTAGTAAATGAAATTTATAAGTCTCAAGTAGAAGATCGTCTTACTACTCAATCTAAGAGTGCAATAGCACGATAACATTAAACGAGTAACTTCACATTACATTTCGAGGAATTGCTATCATCCAGAAAATGAAAATTCATCATTTGACGAGGAGTAAAATGTATGTTAGCATTTTGTCTTAATTCTTCACGATAGAATAATTCCATCACTTGTGGAAATACAACATGTATACTGTACATGATTCAAGTACTTGGAACCCAATCCGACATCTAACATGTTAGCCGCTTAATTTACAAACATGTCAAGATCCACATATTCACAAAAGCCGATTCAAATACTAATGAACCATGTCAAATTTTCTCATCAATTGCCCATTTCAGTAATGGGAAGATCAACTTAGTCTAAACAACGAGGCATTCACTGCATTTTTCAAACATATTATTCAAGTTCATTTAGGATGTAAGTCGTGCATTATCAATATATGACCATGATCATGAACGCAACAAATTAGTACTCGAAGCCATGATTTGGTATTTAGTTTAACACTCAAATGCGCACGAATGACGTACTAATTTCATGATACGCAAGTATCACATAATAGTTTGATTCATATACACATGTGGGTGTCTATTCCCTGCTTGTCACCGGACAGGAACCATCTTGACTAACAAGCATACTTGGTTAATGAGAAATCTTTACCGCAAACTTGTCGCGACCTAAAAAATTAGGTTAACGGATTATCGGAGTTAATTAAATCAACTAACCTAATTCGGACCCTCCCAAATCCTACCGAATCGCAACTTAGGTTCAATTCATGAAAAAGTTATTCAATTGGAGCCGCCACTAATCATTTATGGAAGGTTGATTAGAAACCTTAATAAAATAGTGGGAGAACCATTTTATTTCTGCGAACCGGAGAAAATGAGTCCGGGACTTGGTTACATTAATTTGGAAAATTAATGCCCTTTCGGTACCAATTTCATGAAAAATCTCTTTTGATTGATCGATGTGAATTTGATAATTAAAAAGATGGAACGGACCATATGATACTTGAAAAATGAGAATTTGTGATTTTCGGATTTAATGATGGTTGTGGTGAAAACATATCACAAAATGTGGTAACATCCAATTTTAATTAAGAAAATGATATCTCAATGTCTTAACTTATGTTAGATGTTATTTTTGATATAAAAAACAAGGGTCCGACATGTTTGACCATATGATATTCGAGAGAATGATTTTTTGTATTTTTTGAAAAAATGAAAAGCACTCAAAAGCAATAAAAAATTTGAACAAAAATAAACAAAAATGCTCATAATATACCTTTTAATTTTCGATTTTTCCGAAAAAATTCACTCATCTCCAAAGATTTGGGTTAGAGAAGAATTTTTATCCACTACATCCTCGAAAATTCGAGCCGATATGCGGATAGGGGTATAAAACAACAACGTCCCTTTTGCCAAAGGGAAAGAACACGAAGTTTTATACTAAATCACCATCCCATTCCGTGAGATCACGGCTAAGGCGTGTGATTTAATTTTTCCGAAGGGTCTAGGCACGTGGGAGCATATATTATGAGCATGTTTGTTTAAAGATGTGCAAATTTTATGACAAACAATCAGGACAAAAATAAAATAAAAAGTGAGTCAATTAAGTGAAAATTTCGAAAATTCAAAGAGGGGTGGTCGAAAATTTGAATTGGGGATCCACCTTTCCTCATCCAAAATTTGATCCGATTTTAAGAAAATTATCTTTAAGATTTGAAAATTTATTTTCAGATAATTCTAAAAAAACTTGGATAGTTATCCAATCCGATCAAACTTTATCTCAAATCAAATATATTCGGAACATTACCGAGAGATAAGATAATTCAACCATCGAATAGGCATAAAATAATTATCCAAAGCCAAAGATCATCCATAAAAGATAAGGCAACTCAAACAACAAGATAAATAAATCAAACCACCTCACATGATAAAGATAGCTTTCAAGATAAAAAATTTATCCACAACAAATTATCCCATTGAAAGATTCTCGTATTAGATAAGGTTTGGTTTAATCAATTATTATCCAAGTCACGAGATTAGATAACATGATCATCAAAAGAAATCAGATTTGCATCTATTCAATTTTCGGCCCCTCATAAAAATTGAATTTCTCCACTTTTGGTCACAAAACAAACTTCACGCACGATGATGCCAAAACATTCAGCAATTTCTCAATGAATTATAACCAGAAATTCAAGAGATCTTACCTTATTTCAAGCAATTTTCAGCAAGAGCACACTTGGATGTTTGAGCCCAAAACAGCCTTCCTTTCACCAGATTTATGCACGCCTAAACTGAGTAAGCTAACGCGAGAATGCAGCTTCGTCAAGTGCAGAATATTGATCAAAGTACAGCAAAATTACCGCATGAACAGAGTTGATTTCTATGTTGAACCAAATTGGACAGCAGCTGAGGGGCGATCCGATTCTTGGCGTCTTGGAATACGATGAACGTCGAGACTGCTAAGGGGCAAAGCAACGAATTGTGACGGTTGAGCAGTGGCGAATCAGCAAACTAAAACAACCACGGGGGATGTTGAGATGGCGGTGGACAGCGGCGGAGCAAGAGCAGCTCGTGTGTGAGTTTCAGCTAGGGGATTGCCTCGACCACGAGGGAAGCAATCGAACCCTCGATCTCTTGGAGCAACTCTTCAATTTCTGTCGCAAATCAATAGTGGCCAACCTCCTCCACGTGAACCAAGGGGTTTTCTTAAATAAACTTTGGACTACTAGTCCTATTGGGGATAGGACTCTCTTAAGACCGTTAGATTTGCAATGCTAGTCGCGGTATGAACCATTGGATCGGGAGTTCCCGCATCTACCAAAACTCTCTCTATTATTTTCAGCTAGATAGAGTTTTACTTTTTAAAATTTGAAGAATCCTAGCTTTAACTTCATCAAACTTTCGGCCAAGATATGTGAGGATGGAATTGACCGAGCATGACTTCGTTTGTGGGTTTTGAGATGCAGTTTTTAGGCATGATTTGTACTTCAATCCATTAAATGGTTAAATAAAGGCCCTATTAACTGAACCAAACCCACATGCAAATTTCGGTTCCTTCATGGACTAGCCCCATCGGATTTTCTGATTAAACTACAGGCTTGTCTTGCATTCTTAAACTTAACTAAGGCTTTTCTAAATAACGGACATTTTAACGGAAAGCCTTATTCGAACAATTAAGCTTGAATGAAATAAAATTGGCTTGAAGCTAAGTTCAATTAGCTTAATAAATTTGGCGCACCCCTCTAAATTCAAGTCAAAAAATCTATATTGAACCTAGTCCAGCCGCCTATCGAAATTAAGCTCAATTGACTCACACATAAGCTTAAATGCAATGACTGATAAAAAATAAATATGCAATGTATGAGGATTTAATTTTTTGCGAGAATTATGACTAACTCTCATTTTATGAAGTAAATGAATTTCTAAAAATCAAAATTTAGGTATCAACAAAACTCATGGGAGACGAAGTCATAAGCACCTTTATGCCATGCTTCTCAACTCATTCATCATTCATCATGAGTGTTCTCTACATCACCAAAAAGTAATTCATCACTGTGCATCCGTGTGACTATGGCTATTGGATAATATTGAGATCACAAGCTACACAAGCCATGACATTTCCTGTATGAACCGTATGACTTCATTTCCTCTCAACCTTGTAGAGAATTGTCTTAGACGGTAGAATATCTATCTTTTCCCAGAGTCTTACACACATGCTCATACAAAGGAGTCTGCTCAATAGTGAGTAGGCCGTGGCAAAGGTCCTCACCACATAGCATCATTGACATGCAAATCATTATAGTAGGAGTGCAAATATTATCATTCTGATCTATTTGTTACCACCCATGTCACCAATGCAACCAAATACCCATCAAACCCACTGATTAAACAAAAATCATTTAGTACATAGCGTCATCACGTCTAAATCATGATTACATAACAAATGCCACAATAATCACATTTACAAATGACAACACGCTAGTCTCTCGTTATTTTCCGTGTTAATAGTGGTAATCAAACAATCTTGCGTACTTCAACATATGAATCTTCATCCTCTACACAACAGGCGATCATCCTTCAATAGAGAACTTACACAAATTCATACATCGTTGAGATAAATTTTCCTTAAACAATCAACATTCTATAATTTCAGTAACTTGTATGATTTCCATTTCCAAGATCTCGCCTTGATTAGATTCACCTTAATCATCAAAATTAACCTTTTTCCCGTAATTCTAGACTTCGAGAATTATATCGTTGCCCCAGTAAAATTTCCCATTTTACAGTTTTTACCCGCAACTTTCACTCTACAATTAATCAAGCCATACAAATTAAAACAAATGCAAATGCCATTTATTTTCTATCTAAAATGTATGAATAGTATTTACACTCTAGACATGCCATGAATTTTATAAAATTATCCAAATAGCCGGTTTTTACATTAATTGTACAACTAAATCAAATTTTGACTAGTTAGATAAATTGTTTAGATTAAGCAATCATTTTTAAACAATAAGTTGTCTACCTATTATTATAAGGTTTTTAATGTTGGGAATGGCCCCCGTAATTTCCATTTTTTGTAGATTACTCTCATAGCTTGGTCCTCTAAAGCTTCGAACATAGTTATTTTAAATCGGTTTGATGTCTTTTAATTAATCTAACTCAATGACTCCCTAATTAACACTTAAAACTATAAAATATCACTGTTAAAGAGCTCTCTCATTTCCGAAAATTTACAAAATTGCACCTAAGTATGTCAAAACTACTAAAATATCCCTTTTAGCTCTAGTTTTACCATTTTCTCATTTTTACTAAAATGTCCCTTTCCCTATGGAGGTAGGAAAATCAAAATCTTGAAATCCAATTCTATTTAACATCAAAATTCAAATCAAATGAGAGATCACTAACCCACTAAATTCAATAGCACTAAGTAGATCAACCTAAATTAGTCCAAGAATTTTCACTTACCTTGAAAGGAATCTTGAACAAATCAAGTCTTAAATCACTTCAAAAACAAAACAAACCATAAAAACTAACAACTTTCATTCTTTTAAAAAAATCTAGTTTAATAAAAACGAAGTTCATGAATTAACTTTGTAAGGCACTTGATGGTGGGAATGAATTTTTGGGGAAAACTTATCCAAAAAGTTTTAAACCTATTGTATGACAATCAATTTAACCTTTTCATTTACTCCAATTTAGTGCTATACCTTTTGACGATTTATCAATATAGTCCGTTCAGCTAATTTTTGGTTGGACAATGCTGACATGGATGCCAACCGTCCAATGTGGCATGATCGATGCTGATATGGATGATTTTAAATATTTTTTAGTTGTCTATTTTTTATTCCTTTTTTCATTTTTTTGTTCATTTTTTTCGATTTCCCTTTGCCTATCGCCGACCGGTGGTGAGGGTCGGCGAGGGTCCCTTGCCTTGTCGGCCTTTGGTGAGGGCGGCCCTCGTCCGCCATCGTTGAGGCCTGGTGATCGATGAAGGGAAATAGGGAAAAAAATGAGAAAGGAAAGAAAAAATAGAAAAAAAAAAAACGAAAGAAAAGAAACAAATTCAAGAAATCCTAAAAAAATATAAAAATTGTCAACTTTAGCAATTTTCAGCCAAAATCATTCATAAAGACTATATTAAAAACCATTAAAGGTATAGGACTACATTGACTAAACGTTAAAAGGTTTAGAACTAAATTAACATAATTGAAATGTTTAGGATCGACAATAGTTTTATGACTTTTTGAATAGTTATTCCGATTTATTGGGGTTAGTTGCAATAAGACATGAGTTGAAACTTTTGCTTCATTTGAAATTATCGGAAAGTGACACCAAAATTGAAGTTAATGGTTTGAAGATGGTGATGTGTGGGTTCTTTCTTTGCAAGAAATAAGATAATTTTGTTTGTTGGATGTTGAAGATTTGTATTGAGGTGTGCGACGTGGATCAAGGCAGTGGATTGTGAATCCACCATGCCAAGATGAGCAAAAGAGAGGGCTTCAATATTTTAATTTCTTGTTTTCACATTTAAAGATCACTTTCAACGATGCTTAAGTTAAATGTCAGGCATAAAGTCACTATAGAGACTAAGGATGTATTTGGTTGTAGGAAAACTCCATATAGAAGAGAATGCTTTTTAAGAAATCATTTTTAGGAAAATGGTTAGTTTTTCTGTGTCTATATACGACCGAAAATGTTTTTCGGTGTTTGAATCTCATTTGAAAAATGATTGCAATCTCATAATTTTATTTGAGACAATTTTTTTAAATTTTTTTTAAATTTTTATTTGGTTTCCTTAATTAGATTTATTTTAATTTTTAATTTTTTTTTCATTTGCTTCTTCCTTGCCGACGACCGGCCATAGGCCTCGGTCGAGCTCGCCCAAGGCTAGCAAGGCTCGGCGTCGGCCTTGCCGGAGGTTGGCGAATCGCGAGCGAGCTCGCCCGAGGCCCGTGTCCAATTGCGGGCCATTGTCGTGGGTGGCCACCGGTCGAGGAAGAAGCAAAAAGAAAAGAATACAAGAAAAAATTAGATATAAAATAAAAAATTAAAATTAAAATATCAACATTGAAAAAAATTGAAATATTGAAAAGTTCGAGAGTTATAGTTCGGGAAAATATTTTCACCTCTATAGATTTAAGAATTCACATTTCTACTTTTATGTATAAATTTTTAGTTGACCGTAAACAAATCAAACGGACGAAATTCTGAAAAACTAATTTCCAAAAAATATTTTCACTCAAATAGATGCACCCTAAATTCAATGGCACAAAGTGAGAGCACGTGGGTTATTATCTAGGTGATAAATGACATGATTTGAATGAAAAGACAAATTGGATGATATTTCACGTTGCTATAAGTAACAAGAGAAATCAATACCTGTTCTAAACACTGATACGTCAGACAAATATTGTCAGCAAAAGCTATCAAACCCTAAGGAAATCTCGACTCAGTTATTTGATGGGTTTTTTTTTTACCGTCACTGTGTATAATTAAAGTATACATAAATATTAATTACTTTAAGTAAATTGAAATCAGTAAACACACGTTTTTAATTATTTCTCTTTAATCATAACTCCACGTAGTTTCATAAACTTATGGTGAAATCGCATATAGAAAAACCATAGACACGGAATGTACCTTTCGAATCTTCCGCATGTCACACGGTTAGCGACTTAATTGAAAATTTTCATATTGTCATTCGAAATTCCAGATGAATTAATAATTCTCTTTATTCACTGAATATTAACAATTAGAGTAAATACTTCGCCCGACTTAACTGCCGATTCGTATTCTCTATCTTCTTCTTCTTATTAAACTTTTTATTTTGTTAAAAAAATTTGGTTCTTCTTCTCCATTTTCTTCTCGAGATCTCTCACTCAAATAAAGAGATAGAGCTACCCCAGCGATTTTTCTTACACTTGCATGCCTGCAAGTGAAGGCACAAAACGACATTCATACATCGACACCGTGAAAAAGACACACGTAGCATACTTACACCGGTTTCACTGGGAGGATTATGTAGGGAAGGTTATCTAATCCTGAGTACTAGCGCCTTCAATACGTTCTATCACCCTATTTACAACCTACGGTTTTCCTCTGAGGAGAAAACTACGCCGACGTCTGCTGTGGAAACCCCGCTGTCTTCTGCTCCACTAGCCTAACTGTCCGTATCAAGTTGATGAGGTGCAAGAGGACCTATCCACCTAGTTAAACCATGACGATATACGACCTTGAACTGAAAAATGACTCTACCGATGGGTGGTCCCTCGTCCACATAGACCTTGGAGCGGATAATCTTATAGCGGATTCGTAATGGACTGTTGGGTCAGATCTTGGTATATTCTTCTGTTGACCGACTTATCCATAAGGGTTCTCCATCAAAGTGTTGCCGCATGGGGGTCGGTGGATCTGGCATACTATTATTCTGAAAGAGGATTCAACAAACGGAGTGAGTATTAAACCCAACAAGTAGGAACACTAGTCCAAATGACTAAACCATTTGTAGCATCACGAGATTGGAGAAAAAGCCCACCATTGTTAAACACAAAGCACATAAAAAGCATAGTGTCTCAGAATCATACCAAGTTGAAGTCACTACAAATCAAGATCTGTCAGTGCTCAATGCTTATAATTGCGAACCATGATCGTCCGCACTTATATGAGGTCATGCAAGGGCCAGGAACTTCGAACCATTCAATCCAAATGCAAGCGAATCTTGCCAATCAAACCTTCTAGGATTTTGCAATGGGTTGATACAGTTTGTACAACCCAAACCTGTGGGACAATACTTGTCGGTGGAAGTAATTTGCAAATGGTTGAAATTGTTGGTCGACGAAGATCTATGGGACGATACCTATTGGTGGAATTAATTTACCTAATACTGCGGCTTTCGGGTATGTTTTTCTAACTCTTAATCAATTAAACAACGGGAATAATTTAGGCCAAGTGAACCCACCACTAGTGAGGATTTTACAAAGACCCGAAAATCCTATTTACCCTTAACCAAGGGGGCGGGAAGTTCAAATCTACGACATATCTACCTGTTGATACCTAAATTTTGACTAATCTTTTTCACTTATCTTTGCATACAAATTAGAACTAATTTTAGTTCTAAAAAAAAATCATCTCGCATATTTATTTTTAGAGTACATCGCATTGGCATATTAATTAGACTGTTAGAGCATTTGAGCTTAAATTGACGAGCGCCTGGACTAGACACGGGGTGAAAAATGCACCAAGAAGATTTGGACTTGGAAAGAAATATTTTTTCGGGGACTGTATTGCAAATACTTAGAACCTCGGGGGACTGTATTGCAAATATCATGAAAATGAAAGATGGTGAAGAGAAGATGGAGAAGGAAAGATGATGAAGAGAAGATGGAGAAGGGAAGATGATAAAGGGAAGATGATGAAGAGAAGATGAAAATAGAAGATAGTAAAGAGAAGATGAAAATGGAAGATGGTGAAGAGAAGATGAGAATGGAAGATAGGGAAATGAAAATGAAGAATGGATGATGAAGAATTTTGTCTATAAAATAGGGAGAGTTCTTGAAGAGATGAGAGCTTTTTCAAAGAGAATTGGGAGAGTTTTTGAAAGGAATTTTTTTAGAAAAAAAAAGAGAGTTCTTGAGAAAAATCGAGAGGAGAAAATTCGATAGTAAAGAAAAGAGCTTTAGTCGAGCATCATCTTCGACAAATCCCGACATATACTTTGTCTCTCACCATTCAGCGAACGCCCGCTGTTTGCCATCTCCTCGTGACTAGCCATAGTCGTCCCGCTCCCGTAACGCCAAAGCGAAATTACAACTTGTGCCTGTGTAAGATTTCGAGCAATAGAAGGTAGTTTTATCTACCTCAATCCGTAAAGATGTAATCGTTTGCTTTGAACGTTTGCTTGTTCATTTTTGCGCACGCCGCATATCCCAAATTTTAGCATCACGTAATAAATTGCACTTTAATTTATCTTGTAAATATTTGTGATAGACTACATCTTCTTAAAACAATCATCCATGGCCTTGTATTGCGCAAAATTTATTTCTTTACATCCTCATAAGAAGAAAAACCCAAGAAAAAAGTTGCACCTTTGATTTTCAAGTAGGATTCATAGAATTTGCCAATTTGAATTTTTTTTCATAAAAAATGGTACCGAAAGGGCATTAATTAAAAAATTAGTGTAACCAAGTCTCCGGATTTTTGATTTTTGGTTCGTAAAAATAAAGTAGTTCTCCCGCTATTTTATTTAGGTTTCTAATCGACCCTGTAGTAAATGATTAGTGGCGACTCCGATTTCAAAATACATTGCATGCGAATCACGCAAACTATAGGTTGCAATTTGGTAGAACTTGAGAGAATTCGAACTAGGTTAATTAATCTAATTAATTAATTTGGTAATCCATTAACCTAAAATTGAAAACCCGTTTTTTTTAGGGTTGCAACAAATACCAAATCGCAACTTATGGTTTACGTGATTCACATGCAATGTATTTTGAAATCGGAGTCGCCACTAATCATTTACGGTAGGTCGATTAGAAACCTAAATAAAATAGCGGAGAACTACTTTATTTCTACGAACCGAGATCAAGAGTCCGAAGATTTGGTTATACTAATTTTTTAATTAATGCCATTTCGGTACCATTTTTTTATGAAAAACACTTCAAATTGGCAAATTCGATGAATCTCGTCACGACCCAAACCTTGTGAGCTGTCGATATCCCACCCGGCCAACACCGTATGCGTTCTCCAGGGATATAAAGGCCAACAAATACAACACTTGCGGAAGCAAAAACAATTCCCCGTACGAAATCAATTAACATCACGATGACTTGAGACGGTAAAACAAACTTATGTACATAGACATAATTGTCACAACCTTCAAACTTAGGGCTTCAAAGGTTATCAGTACAAGCCTGTGACCACTTATAACAAAAAGATTACGTGGTTGAAGCCCGCTATGCTTCCAAAAGAAAATACTCTACAAAAGCTCAAGAGGCCAACTACCCTAGGCCTCGTCCTCGCTATCCGGTACTATATCATCTCTCGCCTCCAACTCATCCTCGTCAAGTTTGGGTGGCTATTCCGCATCCGATGGCTTTACAACCTCTCCATCTTCTCTTGGTACCATGACCTCGGGGAATACCGAATCTCCTGGGCGGATCACTCATTGTTGAGGCGGAGTATCCGAAAAATGACAGCCCACAACGGGATGAGACAAAATCTCAGTAAGAAAGCCCCTAATCCTAGGTTAGGGCTCTAGTGCCTCCAGACACGTCCTAGGCAAGTAATTTCTAACAAATCATCCGACATTCAAAAATTGCACAAATAAATTCCCGAATATTCCATTCTTTCTCCAAAAATTGCCACACCTCCACAAATATTCCACGTTACTCGATCGACATCATACAAGTTCATAACTTTGAGCCTAAGACCTTTATAGAACACGGCTCCATATATGTATACCAGGGTCTCGAGACACAAAGGAATACGACTCATAAATCTTGATCTCGGATACATAGGAACACGACCGGATTAAATCTCGGACAATTAGTCGAACACGACTCACTTTGGTCTCGGACGACTTAATTGAACACGACTTTCATACTTTCTTGGTCTCGGACAATCGGACGAATACGGCTCACTTTGGCCTCGGGCGTACTTGATTGAATACGACTTTCATACTTTCTCGGTCTCGCACAATCGGATGAATACGGCTCACTTTGGCCTCGAGCGACTTGATTGAATACGACCCATAAATCTCGGTCTCGGACACATAGGAACACGACTCACTTTGGTCTCGGACGACTTAATTGAACACGACTTTCATACTTTCCGAAAATAGACAGACCCGCGTAATAACGCCTCGGGTCACTATCCCGCGTTTAACGCCTCGGGATATTATAATACTCATAACCCCGCGTTTAACGCCTCGGGGTATAATAATAGTAAAACCCGCATCATAACGCCTCGGGCTATAATTCCTCAATCCAACATCGAGCCCGCGTCATAACGCCTCGGGCAACATATGGTCTTATAAAGTACAAACCTCGTGTCATAACGCCTCGGGGTAAAAATTCCACATTTCCTCTCTTTCATTCCACTTAAGACCATATACCACAATAATTTCCCGATCGCTCGTCCGATACCACACGATCCTTTAAATACTCCCGATCGATCAATCCTTGCCACGTGATCCCGCTAGATTCCTTGATTAGCGGATCGAGACTATCCGGTCTCACCAATTTTCTCCAATAAAAGATCGGGACCATGCGATCTCTCCAATGTTTCTCAATTGCCCAATCGAGACCACTCGATTAAATTGTACCGGCAAACACTCGATCGGGACCACGTGATTCACTCACGTTAGAGAATTAATAAATCGGGACCACTCCGACTAGATCATACAAGACCAATGGCCAAATCGGGCCACAAGATTAATTATGCTACCGCAATAATTAATCTACGCCACACAAAATTAATTCTACTAACGCAGCAATTACTAACGGCCGTACGTTCAGAATTAGACTAACGTACAATTAATTCACGACTATAGTACTAAACTATAGTAATACCATATTTAATTAACACCGTGGCATAACAACATGTTGTCACATAAAAAGTAACTATAGTTAGAATATAATCTAACCATGGTTCAAAATTAACTAGAGTCAATAACTAACATAACCATGATTAAATAATAGCATAAAGTAACTAGAGTTAGGCATAAAGTAACCATGGTCCAACTTTGACCATACCCAAATCCTCTTGACTTCACTATTCACTTCAAGAACATGATTTCTCTCTCCTCCTCCCCTTCATTCTCGGCCAAGGTATGAAAATGGCAAAAAACAACCAATTTTTCACCTAAATCTACTCAATCTGAAGTCCCTTAGCAACCTAGATACCTAATCAAGGTTTAGGAACCAACTTACTTGATTTTTAGCCAAATCCTTCGGTGAAAATCAGCTGGAAATCGAAGCAAAAACTCCCTCTCTCAAACCGGGTCAGATTTGCCTCGTCCGGACCTTTGTCCCTTCAAACTGACCTACGGGAAAAACTACCTAGCCAAATCGAGTTTATAATATGTCCCTGGAAAGCTAAGACAATAAGCTTTCAAATGGAAGTGGTCTTACCTCAAAATGACATCGGACGAAAAAGTTATGGCCGGAACAATGGGGCTGTCGAGAACATGGCAGCGGATTGGGCGAGAGAGAGAAGTGAGAGAAAATTGTGTCCAAATGAAGAAGATGAAGATGGTGGATAGATAAGCTAGGCTAGGATATTTTGGGATGAAAAGTTTGACTAGAATTCTTGGTCTTAGAAATGATGAGACAAAGACTTGTGGGTCCCACCAATAATTCATCTCCTTTCCCATATCCAATCCAGATTTCACTTTTCCGAACACTTTGGGGCGAATCGTGAAATACACATGCTCGGGATGAGGCGATGTCCAAAATATTATTATTGGAACCCACGAAGGTCCGACATCTAATTTCGAAGTTAAATTCGTGATCAATCTCGATCAATTGAAATTTCAGCGTATCTCAAACTAACGGGCGGCTTTTAGGAGTTACGCGTATCGACCCGTGATTAATATCACGTTTAAGAATTTCTCGAGCCATGGTGACTTTGGTTGTCATTCAATTGCGAGGGTCAATCACTAGTCCCGATGGGCACGATCATTAAAAAATAATTTAGGGACGTTCGGAACCCATACGAGGTCAAACGGAATCACCCGTGATCCAAGCGTAGGGTATTATCCAAATCATTCCTTAATCATTCTACGATCGGCCTATATTGGTCCAGAATATTTCCTCGACAATTTTCATGGCCAAAGAGTCAATCCAGGATCAAGTTCTTAGGTCCACGTACTTGATTTTCCTAACTAGCCATTCCCATTTGGTTAGTCCGCTCGAGAGGGATCAACTCCGAGTGAGATTAGGACCGAAATACATCAATGAGATATTTCATTCATTCATAGCTTCGAAAGTGGGTGAATTCGGGATGTCATAAATCCTCTTTGAAAATCAAAGATGCAACTTTTTTCTTGGGTTTTTCTTCTTATGAGGATGTAAAGAAATAAATTTTACGCAATACAAGCCATGGATGATTTTTTAAGAAGATGTAGTCTATCACAAATATTTACAAGATAAATTAACGTGTAATTTATTACGAAATGCTAAATTTTGGGATACGTGACATACCCAAAATAAACAAGAAAATGTTCAAAGCGAACGATTACATCTTCGCAGATCGAGGTGGAGAAGATTACCTTCTATTACTCAAAATCTTACTCACGTGCACATTGTAGTTTTGCTTTAAGGTTCCAAAACTGGAAGATCGTGGCTAGTCATAGGAAATGGCAAACAGCGGCGTTCTTTGGATGGCTAAAGGCAAAGTATATGTCGGGATTTGTCGAAGATGGTGCTCAACTAAAGCTCTTTTCTTTACTCTCGAATTTTCTCCTTTGATTTTTCTCAAGAACTCTCTTTTTTTTTTCTGAAAAATTCCTTTCAAAAACTCTCCTAATTCTCTCCAAAAAAGAGCTTCTTTCTCTTCAAGAACTCTCCCTCTTTTATAGACAAAATTTTTCATCATCCATTCTTCATCTTCATTTCCCCATCTTCTCTTCACCATCTTTCATTTTATTTATGATATTTGCAATATAGTCCCCGAGAAAATATTTCTTTCAAGTCCAAATCTTCTTGGTGCATTTTTCACCCCGTGTCTAGTCCAGGCGCTTGTCAATTTAAACTCAAATGCTTTGCCGGTTTAATTAATATGCCAATGCAATGTACTCTAAAAATAAATATGCGAGATGATTTTTGTTTAGAACTAAAATTAGTTCTAATTTTTATGCAAAGATAAGTGAAAAAGATTAGTCAAAATTTAGGTGTCAACAATTGCCCTCTTTGAGTGGAGGCTAGTATAGGTTTCGCTCAAAGATAAAATTGGACCCTAAATTTTGACGAGTGAAATGATGAATGAATTTTTTTTTTTTACGTAATGAAATGATGTATGATATGCAAAATCGCAAATAACATGTGCCAACACTTCTCTTTTTCCATGTTAGAGAAGTCAGATACATGGATCGCATACGAGAATACATGTTTTACCATATACCTCATAAGCTAATGATTCCCTTAATTTTCAAGTTTCTTTTTGTAGATGCAAGGATTTTAAGGTATTGGTGCCTTATCTCGTTACTAGAGACTTCTTTCAGTGCGAGACAACCACAAGATCCGAAATGAAGAAATGTGCTTGAGTGGTGGTTCAAGTTGCACTATCTTGTCTCTTGGGGTGTCATCGTTTTGGTGAGTCGCCATGAGTCGATAAGACGCTTCTCGTGACCTCCATCATTTTAGCGGGTAATGAGTCGGCTAAAAATGTCTCTTGAGACCACCATCGTTTTAGCGGGTCATCATGAGTCGGTAAAATGTCTCTTGCGACCTTCCCCGTTTTAGTAGGTCTCTCCGTATATATGCTATCATCGTATTAGCATGAATGCAAGAGATGATGTTACGCTTGAAACTTGCCGGTGTAGACACAAAAAGAGTGTGATACAAACCTTATTAGTATGTACACAAAAGGATTATGCCATGCGAAACCTTATCGGCGTGATCGTAAAACAAATGTATTGCAAGAGCTTTATCGGTGCGAACACATATAGAGGTTGTGTCGTACAAATCTTATCGGTATGAACACGGAGAAGAATTTAAAGTGACGACGAAGGTCGATTTTGGGAAGGGTTCAGAAAATTTACCTGTATTTTTCGAGCAATTGTTAAGTAATGGCTAGGTTAACTGCATCATACCTATTCATTTACTTAAAATGGAGCTGCAAATAATCATGCTCATGCAATATCGTGAGTAAGAACCAGCTCTCGCTACCAAGTTTTCAAATAGAGAATTTATCAATGAGGAAAACTGTTTGTTTCTTTTGATAAATCCGATCGAATTGAATGAGAAAATTTTGAGTCGACAGGACTTTTCACTCACTCTCATCAAGGGTTTAGGTTGAAGATATACTTACCCGAGGATTTGGAGGATTACTTGGTGGATAGACATTTGCTAGGAAGGTTTGTTTATTTAATGACCATCGCATGAATTTCGAGACCTCGGGAGGTAACTCGAACATTGAAACTGCATTACCTATCGATGATGTCGGAGGTAACATATGCCAACATACGTGCTAAAGTTCAACGAGTTCATGCGAAACTATCCGTTGAGTTTGCGTGAATAAAAAATGCATGATGTAATGTGGTTCATGCATGACTATTCTGTCATGTTTGCATTACCAAGTCCTTTCAGGGAGGTTATCACAATGTGAATATTTTGAATGTAATCTGAATGGGGGACTTCAGTCCGAAAGGGCTTTCTCTCACTCTTAAGAAAAGCTATTTATCCCGCCTACAGGATTCAAGATAGATCACTCAATCTTTCCATCATCGCATTCGACAAGAGTTTGATTAATCTCGCAATTGGTACGATCGATCCGATCTGGAGGTCTTAAATGAGGACCGTAATGAGGGCTAAGCTAGAGGTTGACAAAAGAGACTCCGGTTACGTCAAGGCTATTTAAATGAATTTCTTCATCATTTACTCCGGGTTTACAAGTCAAGAACCCCGCAAAAATGAGAGAAATAATTTTGCTCAAACTTCTTCGAGCGATGCTTAAAATCATTGAACTCCACGTTAACTCAAGTGCCCTAATCGAAAAGACTTTTAAAGGGTTGTAACGTAGGTTATGATTTGAGGACTTAGAAAAGAAAGGGTTCGTTTTGGCTTAGAAAATGTATGGGAAGCGGCTTGATGTTGGTGATCATTGCAATTTTATCATCGATCTTGGCCGTTTGGGATACCACCATTGCTTTGAGGATGGTATAGGCCGAGGATTGCATTTTGCAATTTGACACTTAATGGGAATTTTTCTCTCAACCCCTTTTGAGATTTACAAGAGAAATGTGCATTTAAATTCGGATGTATTCTACAAATGAACAATGAATTGAATGGGCAATGGCCTTATTTTTGGTATGCACTTTGCTTTTTAATTGCCCAAGAATTTTCTCGTAGAATCAACATTTGCTCTCTTTTTTTCTTTTACTCCCGCCTCTCTTTTTTTTGTTGCATTTTTAAGTATCTTGATAAGTTCATTGGGAGATTTTCCGTTGATCCCACTTTTCGGGTCCTTCTACTCAAAGATGGGCCATATTTGCTTTGGAACAACAATGATCACTAATAAGGGCTTTTAGAAATGAATTTACAGGCTCAAATGGGTTGTGCAAATGGATATAAATGTGTAGGATAGAGGAAGAAATGCTCTTCTTCATCCTAAGACACTTGAATTAAAATGCAAGTACAATGCAAAGAAATACCCGAAGATTGATGTTAGTCGAGTAAGAAAATTTCTAACCATTTGCCTCGTGATGAAAATGGAATTACCTCTATTTTGCCCCAATATGGGGTGGTTCTTGACAGGGTTGTAGAAGTGAAACCTCCGCTCAAACGGGTTAATCAACGGATAACCTTGTAGTGTTTAGGATCGAGAAATGAATGCCTCCGTCACTTCGATTATCGTGCCTTTCGTGAGAAAATCATTTACCTCGAGGAGTGCAAAATTTAGCCCTCGTTTAGCTCGTTTGGAAAAATGTATTTGGGACGTGTTTGGAAGAGGATTGCTTTTCATCATCCTATCATGCCCCTAGTCCGTACATTCGACGTATCTCATGTAGTTCACGCTCTTTATTCGGAGTTGATAAATTGAACATGAAGAACAATCACGCATAAATCAGCAACTTTCAATAACTCGTGAGGTTTCATGAAAATATTCCCAAACAAATTACTCAAGCCTATAAGAAAATTCTTAGGAAAGAGGATCGTGGGTTGCCTTTATTCTTATGAATGAATTATGAATCTTTGTTGTCTACATGACATTGTCATAATTTCATTGTGTTTCAAGGAGAAGAGATAATTCTATGTCTAGAAAGGCGGTGACCTCTGTAAAAATCAAAAGGGAAAGCGTCAATATACGTTCTCATGTTCTAAAAGAATTGAAACGATACCGCTTTACCCTTGTATGTGTTTCTTGCGAATTTGAATTAAAGAGGTCGGCTCATCTAAATCGAATTGTATGTCCATGCAAGAAGAAATAGAGTATTATCTTCAAAGTTGAATGGGTTAAAGAAGACATACTCCCTTTCTAAGGTTGGGGTTTGCCGTGGGTTTGCCCATTTTCGGTTAGGATGGGGTATGTCGAGTGGGCAACATCCGGAACCGCCCCTCGATTTGGCTTGAGTCAAAGTTGGACTTCCGGCTTTGGATAGGCGAGTCACCTATGTCTCTCATGCAAAAATTAGGCAAGGCCACTCGAGGATTGACTATGTCTAGATTCCTAATCTAAACTCATTGAGTGATTCTTCAGCTTGTTTTGAACTTCAAGTGTTGATTTTTTGCCAACTACTTAAGGGTTTATTCTTTCATTTCATTCATCATTATTTTTTAAGTCATCTCCCGTCAAAAGGAGAAAACGCATATAAGATATGATATCGGAAAGGATAGATTGGAATCAATACCGAGTTACCCTTCACTATTGCCTTTTTAGGTGCTTTGTTATTTTATTTTACCAGCTTGCCGCTTAGCAAAAAATGAATGAATGAATTTGTAGCCATCAAGGTTTCAAAATTTACTCCAAGTTCACGTAATCATTTGGGTCGAAATTCGACCAGATCGATCGCCAAGTAAAAAGTTTTTATTAAACTTTGTACATTGATGCCAAACTCCTGGATAGAACCCGGGCGCCTCGGACCATTTGTCATTCCCTCAACCACTAGGCGTAGTGTTGTTGGCATCCATGGGTAGTTCTCTTTTTGCTATATTGTTCTCAAAGCAGTTGGCAATCCCTGTCAAAAATCAAGTAAGCTTAAATTAGAGTTTGAAACTACTGAAAGCCAATTGGAACGATACGGAGTTACCCATCTTCGAGCACTTTGGGCTTTTATTCGTATTCCCCCATGTGAGGCTATTCAAAACCTCTATTTACGGCGTTCGGGGCGTTCTCCATAAATTGATTTGCTACGTGCCTAACTTAACAAGGAACTTACATATTTGATAAGATTTGAAAAATTTTCCCTTTACCTCTGGATAAATTCTAGACACCTAGAAAGCAAGAAAATATCCCGGCGGGGAACACACATGGGATTAAAGGTGCATTCATGCAAGATTGGTTCCGCATCTTTTGGTGGCCACTCCAATGATCAGCTATTTTTATCTTTAATCAAGGACCAACGATTGTTGTTTGAGGACCCATAATTGCCTGCCGGATCATAGCTCGGAGGTCCTTCGGTTCAATCGGGCGATCAAGATAGCAAGCTCGTCACCGAAGTAATCTTCGACACTTCGAGCAATTGGTGCTCGAATTGGGTATTATTACTTGCTAACGTTGGCAACAGATTTCCCACTCTATTTTCACCATGAGCGATCCGATTCCTTGAGCTTGAGCTTTTATCATTGCCCGGGAACTCGTAGGGATGATCAACTGGTCTTTTGCTAGAAACGCCTTCCATTTGGGGACTAGAAAAATGGGAATACCGAGTGTAGCTCCTCATCCGATCTTCCAGTTGCATGTGTTTAAGTTGTGTAGTGGAGAAACTTAATTCTCGAAGATCGTAGTCCGGTAACTTGATTGATTACGGGAAACGCACCAGCGAAGGTTGGTGTTCAAGCCAAGGAGTCCAGTACCCGGTTGTGCGTGCGCCTGTATTCTTGATCGATGTTGGGAAGTAGCCAAGTACTTCTTACTCCATAGGCATTCCTAGTATTCATGCTCGAATCAACTCTGCTCTCGGCTGCCTTGGTTCCAAGTCGCATCGTGCTTCCTTAGTTTTTCTCTAAATTTTTTAAGGTGATTCGCGACAATTTGTATAGTGAGTCCGTCTACCTTCATTATTTCTCGTATCGACGCTGGTCATGCTGAATTGATTCCTAGGCGTCGAACCGCATCAATGAATTTAGAATGAAGCTCGGTGGTCCAAAGGGGCTTTGCTTTCTCGCCGATAAAATCGTTGTCGTTAACTTGACCATCGTTCTTTTGTTCGAATAAATGCATCCTTATAACATGCTACCAAATGTTTTGGAGCACTCGAACGCAGATGGGCTTTTTTAAGGAAGTCTCGAGCCCCATGCAATATAGCCCTCGTTATGAATCGCCGATCATCACTCGGCGATGCTACGATGACCGGTATGTCTAACTCGAATCAATGATCTTTAGGAGATTGAGACCGTTCATGTTGATCCCTACTAGGGCCACGACGACGATGCCAAAATCACATTTGTTCCGCCTTAGCACTTTTAAGGCTTCCGTTGCTTTTGCATAAGCTGAAACCTTGTACATGCATCTTCTCAAGCATAACAACGAGGATCGAGAGGGAAACGGGGTTGCCATCAATGGCCATGACTCGCAAATCCTCGGGATATGAAACTTCGTATATTCCTGCTTGGCTTGAACACGTACCTTTTTCAAAAATCCTAGGCATATTTACGACCAAAAGTGGTTGTTTTGATTGGGACCGGTGGACGGTGTCTCAAAAGGGTGAAAAAGGGCTTAAGCAATTCGCAAGGTTTAAGGTGAAAGGCTCGGCGAAGAAACCACAATGAGGTTTTCTCTTACTTGCAAAATAAATTGCCCAAAATCACATCAGCGATGATGGCTTTTTGAAAAGGGCTCTGGAGATCGCTAGGTGCATCGAGAGATGTGTTTTGAAGATGAAGATCTTAGGTTCTTTAAGAACTTCTCTTTCTCTCTTCATGATCCGTCGGTCCTACAAATGAATTCTCGCTTTCTCTACAAACGAGGACAGCTCTTTCTCTCTTTTTCGGATTTCACCGCCCTGCATCTATTTCACGGTGATCCTTGTCTCCCACCGAGTTTGTCATTCTCTTTCTTTTTTTGATGTGGTGGGACTCTCAAATTTTTTCACTTTCTTTTCAAACGAGGTAGCTGTTGGCCCTCAAATCTTTTTGCATTTCTCTATGTGAAGCCTTTCAATGCTTCTTTTTATGGCGTTCAGTTGATTTGCCCCGAGTCTAAACTAACAAGGAATTCATGCATTTGAGTACGATCATGCTCGTAGATAGTCTTGGACATTGCACTTGGATTAACTTTATACATTAAAAAGGAAGTCTCACATGGGGGACTTTATAACAAAATATAAACAGTACAATCGATCATGCTTGTGCCTACTTCCCTTGAGGATTCCTCTTGATCGGCCGGTTGCGTCCTGGATCGAGTACATATGAACGGTGTTTGAGGGCTCAAAATCAACAGCCTCGGATCACAAGCTTCATGTGGGTTACAAATTCGAAATTCCATCGGTATTGATCCGGTCAGCGTGATAGTAAGCTCGTCATCAAGGAAACTCCAATCGTGGTGATACGTATCCCATCCCTCAAAAGGCATCGGTGTTGACCTCGTGAGGTTGGTTTCCTCGTTCATATCTCTAATGATACCCGATTGTGTTGGAATTTATTCCGGAAAGCGGGGTGACAAATGAGCATTTTCAACGCTCAAATGCAGCTCATCAAGAAACATTTCCCTAATAGCGATGGACCGCCACAATCAAGGTAAGCGGCGGTGTTAAGGGCGTCTCGGAGTTTTTCATTCTCCTCCTTTAGAAATGCTAGCTCACGGCTTTTATATTGAGCCCTCGATTGGGCTCGCTTGTTTTGAAACCAAAACTTGACCTTCAAGGGTTCTAATCCTAGCTCCGGTTTAGTTGATTTCTTCATTTCTTGTCCAGGTAAGGGCACTCCTTGAAGAAAGCTTCTAGCTCTTGGATTTGACTCTTAGTATGGCGATGGGAATGTTTCCCTCTGCGGTGTTGACCATCGTTGCTACTGCTTTGTTGTTGTTGAGGTCTTGAACATCGTTGTTGGAAAGGTCGGGTTCCATGGTTCCGGAGCGATTTGGTCCCGAAATCTTCAAGATCACACAATAGTTCTCTTTCGAGATTCTGAGATCGTTGTTTCCATTAAATGACGGTAACCCCTAAACATATTGGATTGAAATATCTCCGACTGATTTTTATTCGTTCAAGGTTCTATACTCTTCTTTGTATGCTCACTTTCTTTGAATTTTTCTCGAGTGGTCGTGTATGATCGAAGCATTCCTTTTAGCCTAGATGAGAAATACCGGGTAGGCGACTTTATCAAGATTTCGTATTTCCCGCTTTGTCTTATTTTTTCAACGTGGTGGGACCCCGAATCCACTCGCACCGATTTTTTTTTTTGATAACCATGCTTGTCTCCCACTCGGTTTTCGACATGGTGGGACTCCAAGTCTTTTCGTAACTTTTCGGATTTGTGAGGCTCGAGATCACGGATTGATGGTAGATTTCAACGGACGAAATGCTTGCGGTTTCACCCGAGTAACTAACGTGATTCCACAAGAATTGTTGTTTCTTTTTTAGAGAAGTATGCTTATCTCCCACTTAGTTTTCAACATGATGGGGTCCTGAAATCTTTTCATAACTTGTTAATTTGTTTGGCTCGAGATCACGGATTGACGGTAGATCCAGGGATCCAACGGACGAAACGCCTGTAGTTTCACCCGAGTAACTAACGTGGCTCCACAAGAATTACTATTTCTTTTCTCAAGAAGTATACTTGTCTCCCACTCAATTTTCAACATGGTGGGGTCCTCAAATCTTTTCGTAACTTATTGATTTATTTGGCTCGAGATCACGGATTGACGGTAGATCCAAGATCCAATGGACGAAACGCCTGTAGTTTCACCCGAGTAACTAACGTGGCTCCACAAGAATTGCTATTTCTTTTCTCAAGAAGTATGCTTGTCTCCCACTCGGTTTTCAACATGGTGGGGTCCTCAAATCTTTTCGTAACTTTTTGATTTGTTTGGCTCGAGATCACGGATTGATTGTAGATCCAGGATCCAACGGACAAAACACTGTAGTTTCACCGAGTAACTAACGTGACTCCACAAGAATTGCTATAAAATTAGGACTTGATGTATGGAAGATTAATACTTTTGGTATCTTCTTCTTCAACCTTCAAATTATTCTTCCGCATTCATTCTTTTCTTATGTTTCAACAAAATGGCCTCTTTCCCGATACGCATCTTCTCGACCGAAGTGTTGGCCAAATGGGAGAAACTTTATAATCTCATAGGCCGGGGCTACTCTTATATAGCCGATCATCTAGAGACTAAAGCTGAAATTCGTATTATGCTCATGGATATGGACACCGCTTCCATTGAAGGCACTAAGTTAGAGGAGGAGTACAGGGCTTCCCGACCATCTTCAACAATTTCCTAGAGGCTTACAATCGCGCTCATCAAGAGGTTACCTTAACTTGTCTCGTGCGAGCTCGCTATCAAGATCGGTCTAATCGCTTGGTGTTGGTCAATTTTGTGGCCGACAATCACAAGAATGCCGTTGACTATGCCAACGAGCGGTGTCTCACTACTGGTTCGTGAGAGGAGGAACTTGGTAGAACGTTTAGCTCTATCCCTCGACAGTCTTTGAGCATGACTCTAGTAATACCATCTTTGAGACTCTAGTGTGCGTGGCTGGAAGAAAAGCTTGACGATCCGACCATGGACATAGCCCGTGGGGAGAGCACTTGGTGCGGGACACGGAACTCGTCGCCGAATACCATGAGGTTAAGGTAACTAGGCTTAAGGAGAAATGTGATCTCCTCCTTTTTAAGCTTGCGGACCTTGATCCTCGGAGTGCTCTATGCAAGCGGGGCATGAATAGCATGAAGAGTCACCTGAACTCATTTGTGATGCTCATTAGGGCTCATTTTGATTTTACGTTTCCACTCCAATGATTTGTTTGTAAGGTTCTTCGTTGGATGAAATGAATATGAGTTTTTGCCCGTTTGTGTTTTGTATTCGCATTATTCCATCCTCTATGTGCTGATAGGTTGAAGAAGCTCTTCAACTCTATTTTCATTTTGGTCGTCGCGTTTTTTTTTTCCGCGAGATAACCTTTATGAGTATGGAAATCCTATATTTTTCACTTGGGGATTGCGATATAGAACGTGTATAGGAAATGGCTTGCCTCTGTCGTCTTAACGTTCCTCATTCAAAATGATCAATTCAATTGGGTCAAAAGATTTCTCAATTGAGATAGTCTCTCAATAAAGCAAGTGAATGCACAAATATGAATAACTCGTGAATTGCCTTTAAGCTAATATTATAACTTGCTAGAGCAAATCAAATATAATATTTCTTTATAGCATCAAAATTGACTAAACTGGTGAAGACACAACCATCCATCTCAATTAGGATTAGAGCACCACCAGGAAGCACCTTCTTTACGACATATGGACCACTATAGTTCGGAGCGAACTTCCATTTTGGGAGTGCAATTATTGGCAATAATTTACACAAGACAAGGTCATCAACCTGAAAATGTCGAGGTCGAATCTTTTTGTTGAAAGATTTAGCAACCCTCTGCTGGTAGCATTGGCCATGACATACGGCCTTAAGTCTCTTTTCATTGATCGGGTTTAATTGGTCCATCCTCTGCTTGGGTTCAATCGGCTTCGATCGGCCAATTTAACTTGGAAGGAATCTCCACTTCAATTGGTAAAATCGCCTTCATTCCATATACAAGAGAATACGGGGTTGCCCCGGTAGATGTCCGGATCGAGGTCCGATACGCCATGAGTGCAAATGGCAACCTCTCGTGCCAATCACGATAATTCTCGGCCATCTTTGCTAAGATCTTCTTAATATTCTTATTTGCTGCTTCTATCGTTGCATTCATCGAAGCACGATACGGAGAAAAGTTCAAATGCTTGATTTTAAATTCCTTGAACAATTCATCTCACGTTTGTTGTTCAAGTTCGAGCTATTGTCGGTGATTATTGCTTCAGGTGAACCATATCGAGCGATGACATCCCGGCGGATAAATTTCACGACATTTTGTCTTTGTGACCGCCAAATAGGATGCGGCTTTGATCCATTTGGAAAAATAGTCAATTGCCACTAAGATGAATTGATGCCCGTTAGACGCATTAGGCTTAATAGGGCCAATAACATCAATGCCCCACATAGAAAATGGCCATGGTTCGAGATAATTGATACAGCTCGTTCGGGGAACATTGATTTTGTCACCATGAATCTAACATTTATGATGACTCCCAACATGCTAAACACAATCACTTTCTAACGTAAGCCGGTAATAACTCATCCTCATGATCTTCTTAGCTAACATATAGCCGTTCATGTGTGGACCACGCATCCCTTCATGCACTTTCATCATGAGATGAATCCCTTCAATTGAATCAATGCATCTCGGTAGGACGAGAATCAAACAACCGCTTGAGAAAATTATTTAAGGGAAAGTACTTTAAAAATGTTTCGTGAGTAAAAGAGAAAGATAATTTAGGATTATTTTGGGGGAAAAAGGGGAGTGGGAAAAGGAATTAAATGTCTTCGAAAAGAAGCCGGGAAGAAACGGGCTTCGTATTCACTCTCGTCATGTTTATGTTCTGTCTGTTTCTCTCTCTTTCCTTGTTTCTTTCCTTTGCTCTAATCTGGGCCAATAGCTTAGTAGTCTCAGTCTTTAAGTTCCGTAGCCATAGGGGGCAGTTTGAGGCTGGAATCGATGGTGGACACTCGAGCTTATTGTTTATAACAATATCTTCCAACGGTATAGTCGATAGAGAACACCTTCGGGGCTTTGCAATTGCTACCCAAGGGAAATAAAGCGAACACGATTGGCGGAGGTTTGAGCTAGACAGTGAAGCTTGGCCATGAAGTTATCCATAATCTCTTCCATCGGTGGGACATCATCCTTCAAATCGCTTGGTTAGAGCGCCGAGTTATTCACTCAAAGCCTCACGGACGGCGGTGTTAATGTCGGCCATTCTCTTTGCCACCAGATCGAGTAATGTGCGGAGATCCGTGATAAATTTCCTGAAAAGTGACGAGCCAAAAGTAAGTACAACGAGCGAGGATAGAGGCCAATCCATGACTTTCTTCTAGACTCAATGAACAACTAGACATGACTAAAAAGGCCAAATCAGACAATTTTCAGTTTCATCGATTTTTACGAGAAATTCATCTTAATACGTACATTGGTCAAAACAATGCTAAAATTTAGGATCCGATAGCTGACATGACGATGAACAACTTTTGTGCTTTGCACTAAGGCGGGTTCTACACGGATCAATACAGTTTAATACTTCTTTAAACAAATTCATCCAGAAAACTGTTTTGTCCCGGCTTTCATTAAAAGAACGAAAGAACTCTTGAAAATGAGAATTAGAGTCTGAAATGTTGCAGGCTATCAGTTGAAACGTCAATCTAGAACTTTCATGTTTGACAATTCCTCAAAAAGGCATGTTTGCTAATTCTAAATTGTAAAATGAATCTGGAGTCTAAAACATGTAAAATTCCAGCCTGCCCATCTCGGCTATTAATTCCGAGTAAAAGGAAAATGCATCGGATTGCTGCCAAAAACGTTTTTATGATAGAATATGATCTTCGAACATTTTTTGAAGACAAGTTCTTTCAATTGTGAAGGGAAAAGGATCGAAAAAAATACCAAAGCCGTAAAGGTCTGCCAGTCAAAAAGCATTGCAGTTTCTGTGTATCAGAAAAACGTGATTTTGCTTCTGCTTCGTCCCAAGTAAATAAAGTCCTTCATTTTTTGATTTTTTCTACGTTGAAGTCTATCACGTGTTCTAAGACTTTTGGTAAAGGCGCTTACTCAGAGCTTGTTCGTGGCATTCAATAAAAAATCTTGCAATAGAACAAAGCAAATCGGAACTAAGGAAATTGAAATTAATGTAAAAACTATTCAACAAATGACTTGAAGTTTGAAAATATGATAACGAAATTCCCTAAACAAACAAACAAACTATGAATGTAATGACTTGTCTTGAAGAAACAAAACAAGAAATCAAAATGTCTTTCTTTTTAGAGGCCATGCTCTAGAGACTAGTAGCGCGCCGTAATCGTGCATTCTCCTTAGCCAAGCATCTGCTTTATCCTGAGCCTTCATCCCCCTTTTTTTCCGCTGATTTTGATCTGAGTCTCGGGTATATTGCATAGTCACGATTGGGATTTTCTGGAGTATCTTTGTGGGGTTGATATGACACCGAATATATTGGGTCGTGGCAAAGTGACTCTTCATTTTTCCGGTGGGCTCATCTGCGGGCCAAATCAGCTTATAATTGGAACATTTCTGCAAAGCCTCGGAATGACGCCTAAGCTCCGTTCTATGGTTCTTGCCCTTCTCAACCGAACCCGAATTCATTGGGTCCGAGTGGCGATGGGACATCTTGCAGAATTCGGGATGCCGTGTAACTCAAGAGGCTGATAGCTGGTCGCTTCTGGAGATGCCCATCAAAGGTACGGGCTTCTAATCGTCATGGCATAGTCGAGGCTTCAACCACTTGGAAACCATGACACTTCACAAAGGAAAATCTCAAAGCTTGGATTCTCGAATAGATGGACCCATTGTGTATAGTGCAAGTTTTAGTTCGATCTTATATTTGTTTAAATCTTA